>CAUYRT010011273.1:0-63814 GCA_963574885.1 Lepilemur ruficaudatus | reverse complement strand
TATCCTGAGACTTTACTAAATTCATTTATCAATTCAAGGAGTCTCTTGGTTGAATCCTTGGGGTTTTCTAGATATAATATCGTATCATCAGCAAAGAGTGTGAGTTTGTTCTCTTCTGCCCCCATTTGGATGCCCTTAATTCTGCTCTCTTGTCTGATTGCTGTAGCAAGGACTTCCAGCACTATGTTGAATAGAAGTGGAGATATTGGGCAACCTTGCCTTGTTCCAGTTCTAAGTGGGAATGCTTTCAATTTTACCGCATTCAGTAGGATGTTGGCTGTGGGTTTGTCATATATGTCTTATATCATTTTTAGGTAAGCCCCATCTATGCTTAGTTTGTTAAGCGTTCTTATCATAAAAGGGTATTGAATTTTGTCAAATGCTCTTTCTGCATCTGTTGAGAGGATCATATGGTCTTTGTTTTTGCTTCTGTTTATGTAGTGAATTACATTTATAGATTTGCGTATGTTGAACCATCCCTGCATCCCTGGGATGAAGCTCACTTGGTTGTGATAGATTATTTTCTTGATAAGCACCTGGATTCAGTTAGCTAGAATTTTGTTGAGAATTTTTTTGTCTATATTCATAAGGGATATTGGTCTGTAGTTTTCTTTTTTTGTTGCATCCTTTCCTGGTTTTGGTTTCAGGGTTATGTTGTAATATATCTCATTTACTTTGCAGATATTCTTTCTCAGAGTCATTCTGTTCCCAGAGTCACAAGTGAATGGATCATCCTTAGAACCCAGATGAATGTGCAGTTCACTTAACTTCCAGTTTTCTTCACACTTCTCTGCAACTTCTTAAACGTTCATATTCATCGTTTCTCATATACTAGCCCTTAAGCTTATGAAAATACAATAAAATCATGTTTATGGTAATTGCATTTTCAATCCATGTAAAAAAGGAAAACTTTCACTGTTTAAATTCTTTTCTTTATTAATTTAAAAGCTTGAAGCACACAGCATAATGACTATAGTTGATAGTCATATTTCAGAATTATTTTAAAAGTAGTTTTTAAATGTTTTCACCACAAAGAAATAAGTGAAGTGATCAATATGTTGATTAGATTAATTTAATCATTCCACTCTGTATACATATATTATAACATCACATCGTACAATGTAAGTTTGTGTAATTATTATTTGTTACTTATAATAATAAAATAAAGTAAAAATAAATTTATGTTTTTTAAAAAACACATATTTTCATAATAAAATTATTTTCTACTACTTAGTTAAATAAGTTTACTTATTTTTATCAAGATAAACCTGGTGTATTTTCTTTCCAAAGGGTACCTTCATTTTTGATGGGAGCATTCTAACCTTTACAGTACATCAAATATATTATCATTCTAAGGCCACTCACTTTTCAAGTGCTTGTCCCTTTCCTGTTTCATTAGAATCTTCCCTGCATCAGATTATTTGAATCCCATGTCAAAAATGGCAACCTGTGCTCAAGTCCTGTAGTATTCATTCTAAAATGAAAGTTTCTAGAAAAGCACCATGCTATCAAGTCCTCTGCAAACAAACATTGTTTCTGAGAAGCATGCCATGATTTTGAAATAAGGCAACAAGTTGTTAAGAGAGTAGATTCACTTGTCTTGTGATATATTTCCTCATCCAGAAGTAACCAGTAACTTATAGGTTGGCAGCACAATCTATTAATACTATATTTAAGTTATAACACCAATAGCCAAAATATTCTTTTGCAGAATGCCAGGTATGAATGAAATGGTAAAAGTGGGCATCCTTGTCTTATTCCAGTTCTTATGGCTAATGCTTTCAACTTTCCCTCAAATAGTATAATATTGGCTAATTGCATTTATTTATCAAAGTATATATATTTAAATCAACTACAATGAGCCATTCACTATTCAAAGTGTTAAGGGTAAATAAGTGAACAAAAGAGAAAAAATAAGCTTTTATTCAAAGAGCTTTTATTCTATTGCAGGAGATAAGTATTAAACAATAAATATGATAAATAAGAATATTCTATTAAAATGATAGGCTCTCTGCATGAGGAAACACAATAGAGCTAAATAAGAAGGACTGGGAGTGTTTTTCTTTCTTGGAAATGAGCACTGCACAAAGAATATGATCTTTTTTCACATTAGGAAATCTTTAAATGGCCATGATGCTTTGATATTTAACTATTCTCTGATGTAGTTAATCATATGTATGCTGAAAACTAAACGTGGACTTGGCTTTGTGTTTTGGGACCAAAGGTTCACAAGTTTCATACCAAGTTCCTATATATTCTGTAAGGTTTGTGGTCTTAAAATGACAGTAATAAGTTTTTTGAGGAAGATGTTTGTTCATTGTGTACTTATCTATTTTAAAGTTATGCCATATCTCATTTTAAGTTATAGGCTCAGAGAACATAAATTTATAAAGCTGTATAATGTATGAGATGTCAGAGTACTTTGAAATCTGCTGGTTTCCTCCCCTCAGTACCCAGATTAGAATGTCAAGGTATCAAGAGCCACACAAATTTTGGTGCCGTGATGCCCTCTATCAAATTAAAAGCCAATGTTAAGCACCCACTCCTCTCACCATGCCCACTGTAGATCACTGATGTAGAAGTATATTTGACAAAATCCTCTCACTTACTAAATTAAGAAAGGATATTTAGTTTGCCCCTTGGACCTTTAAAGTTACACACATTTTAATATCCTCTGTACAAAAATAGCAAACCATATTAAGGGAATATTATATAAAGATTTCTAACAACAATTCTCTAAAATTAAATAAATTTAAAATAAAATGCACGAAAGTAACATGTAATTTCTGTCATATGGTCTATGCAATTTTAATTTAATTATGATGATGAGGAGGAGAAGGAAGAAGAAGCCTCAGTTACTTGGATATAATATCTATGTAGAAAATTTGGAAAAATGTGTTTCTTTTTTATTTTGTAGCAGAGTTTCTTTCCTAGTTACATGTAACTTAGTATATTATCCATCCTTAATTAATCTCTCTTGGCTTCTAGTCATCCCTGAAAACACAATAGTCAAATATTTGGACAGACCATCTTAGGTTTAAAATGCTTGGTATCTGGAAAAAGTAAAGGCTGTTTCTTTTTGTTTGTTTATTTTTTTAGGCTTTATGTCTTTAAAAAGAAATTCACATATTTTACTGTTTAGTGTCAGAGCTAAAAAGTCCTATTAGTGATACTTGAAGTTTTATAGTAGCTGCCACTTGCCAGTGATCATTAAGTGAATAAAGCATCCATCAGTGATATGGAAATCAGTCCCATTTATAAATCATTCTGCACAATCTGTTACCAGAGGTGAGCTAAATGAACATTTTAGGAACATCTATAAAAATTTAAGACCAGGAGCAGGAATAATTTTCTCAATCTATTTAGTAGTCAGCAGTGATAAGATTCATACAAGAAAAATGTTGTCAATTTCTTATTTCATTTTGCATAGCATATGATCTAAACAAGTATATTTCTGCTTGCATATGCTGTGCTTTTTATACAGAAGAAATGTTTTCTTCTAAAACCGGCTTCTTTTATGAGTGAGAAAAGTGTTCACCTGGGGAATGAATGTCATGGTGCCTCTTTCCTTGGGTTCCTTTTTTCCTCCTTATTCATGATTTCTGTCCGCCCCCCCCCCCCACCCCATGCCCAGTACCACAGTGCCTTCAGGCACTCTTGGTTTGCTTAGAAGGCCCTTCTCTGGGCCCCAGAAGTTTCTGTTTACTTTTTCTACCTCTCAGATCCTATTATAATATTTTATAGAATTTGGAAATTGCACTTTTCATGCTTCTCTGGTCTGTGTGATACCACGTAGCTAACGTTGCAGGATAAGAGGAAAAGATGGCTTCCTAACGAGAGCTCTTTGAAAGATTTCTCCCCAGGAAACAAAGCAACCCTGTTTAGAAAGTTTTCTGGTCTGTCTCCTTGAAAACACTCCTTCCCTTCATCTATAGGACAAAATATAAAATGAATGCACTTCAAAAGCTGCAGCCAAGGAGAAAGGAGTGAATGTAGATACTTTAATCAAAAAAAAAAAAAAAAACTTTTTAGCACTTCAAATAATTCAACTTTTTCTGCTATACAAGTGGTTATTTTTGCAACAAACATTAACCACTAATTAAAGGGAATTTTATAAAATCAATATTTTATTACAATGATAAGGTGAACATGTTAATCCACCTAGGAGAATCATTCACCTGAGGTAAAACTGGGTCCAATTGTAAGTGGCACAAAGGCATTGAGTTCAGCTGAATTTAATGAAAAATTTGAAAACAACTTCTTCAAATATGTCAAGTGTGTTCTGGAAGATAGTGGATCTGAATCACAGAAGAGACCCTGGCTAACTGATAAAATAATTTGGCAAGAATTTTTGTCATGAGGAATCAAACATCAAATACATAGACCCTAGAAGTTTATGATTGTATTGACAAGTTGAGTAATCATCCAACCTGATGGTTTGTGAAGATAGTTTTTATATTGATGTTAACATTCTAAACTCGATTAGTGAGTCATCAAGGGTAATTTAAGTCTATTCAACTCAATCCTCATCATCTCTTACTCCATCAATGTCTATGGCCCTTCACTATATCTAACAGTATCAAAAGCCTAGCCAATATTCAAATTGATGACATTTTTAAACCACTCAATTCCAATTCCATGTCAGTTTTCCTAAAGGAAGGTGCCATTTAAATATATATATATATATATATATATATATATATATTCATAAAGAGACTTTCTGTTCTCATTTTATAAAACTGAGAAGTGGTAGTGGTTCTCCACAGTAGTCAATCACAGGCAGCCCCGTGAGCCACGTCGGCTGATTGCTCACTAGCTTCACCACCTACTAGTAGCTGTGGTTCCATACAATAATAATGTGACTTGCCTTGTATATGATTTTTTCTTTTTCTGGAAAATAAGGATGATAATAGTAACCAGCCTGGTAGGGTTTTGAGAGGTATAAATTGTTAATACTTGCAAAGTGCATAGAACAGTAACTGACATTGTGTATTCATTTAATAAGTGTTAACTATTATTTTCAGAGTGCAGAGCAGTATTTTGCAGTATACTTGAGAAATCAAGCTCTTCTTTTATTCCCATAGACTTCCTGTTGAGAAATCATAAGTCCCATTCTTTTTGTTTCCCTTGACTTTTTTGTCACGAAGCTTCTTGAGTTTCTTTCTTGACTTTATCTTAAAGACATCCTGACTACAAGCCAGAATAGTTATAATTATTCTTAGAAAATTTGCTCAAACTTTCAGAAATGATACAATGTGTTTTCGTTTATTTTCACCAGGCGATCAATTTTTTTTTGTTATATTTCCCTTCTCCCCTCTCCAATATTCTCTATCGCTTTCTTCCCCAGACAAATCTCCTATGATCCTCACCTTTTCTGTCCATTAGACTTCAGAAGGAAGGAAGAGACATCTTGTCACCAGTTCTTAGAGAGCAGAAATCACAGGGACAGCGAGGTCCTTTCCAATTAACACTCCAAATTACACTGGTGAGGTGTGAGCTTCAGTGCTGTGTTCTCTACTGTCAGACCTGGTGAAAAAAATCCCATCAAAAATAGCCTGCAGAGATGCACATGACCTTGGATATCATTGAAGATGCGAATGCTTTTTAAGATGTTTAGAATGAAAATGACAAAATGCTTCTTTAAATGGAGCTGAAAACAGTAAATCATGATTTTATTTTTATTTCCCTGTTGTAATTTTTTTTAAAACTTGGGGTGGGGGAAGAAAACCGCCCACTCCCAGGACACACAGTAAAAAATGACAACTGTGACTATGATTAATAACCAACTAAATAAATAAATAAAAATTCAAGCATGAAGCACCTCCATTTTATGAGAACTATTTAGAATCCCAATTTGAAAGTGAAATGTCTTTCTCACATATAAGCAAAATGTTTCATGGAGTAATGACGAGGAGTAGAGAATTTTGCAGCTGTTGGATTGGATTATCTTGCTCTGTTGCTTTATTGCTTTAAGGAAGTAGCCAGGTTTCTTCTGTGTGCCCTTGAAAAACAAGTGTTTTCTTCCTATTACTATTGGGGAAATATAGAGAAGGGTATGTATATAAATTTGTGGAGAAAAGAAAGAAACATGCATTCATATATTTAAATCTTATCTATGTTTATCTGTAAAGAAGCAGTCATATTGATCCATGTGTGGTTTTCTAAACGTACCTATTCTCATGCCTTTCATGCCTTTGCAAGTGCTATTTTCTTATTTGATATTATTACTTTTCTTTTTCTTTTTTTTAAATTTCTTTTTAATTTTTAATTATTATAAGTATATAACTATTGCATGTATTTGTAGAGTACATGTGATGTTTTGATGCTATGTGTTCTTTCTCTTTCTTAAAAATTGCAAACTGCATTCATGTGCCTGCCTTGCTTCATAGACACTAAATATCCAGCAACACTCGTTTTCCTGGACTTCCACAGACTGTTGTATAAATCTCTATGATTAAAGCTCATTTAGTGCACACTCCAATACTTTTTAATATATTTATCTCCTTACACTGGCCTGAAGTACTATGAGACCAGACTATATCTTATTTTTATGTTTTCATAGAACATTTAGCACATATTGTACATCTAATAAATACTTTATTGAATATATAAATACACATATTTAAATATAAAATGTGACCATTTATATGTATATATATAATTTATGCATATTCACCCATATATATAAAAGATAGATGCTGTGACAGATATATTAATATAAATAGGTTAAAAAACATATAAATAATTTTAGATACATAACATCTGCTTAACTATATCTTGTAAAAGCCTGTTATTATAACTCACAGTAGAATGATGTAGTTCATAAAATTTGTAGCATCAAATTTGCATCCCAGTTCTTAGAAAATTAAATTTTCTACATATCAAGGGATTATATACTTGGTTTCCTAACTCAAACACTTACTTCCTTAAGTGCCAGTACTACACTTTGTTATCACCGCCTTTTTATTAATTTATCTGACATAAAATCGCATGTTTCTAACAATCTCCTTAGTAATGAAATCAGTAGATACTATGGCAAAAAAAGAGCTATTAACTACTACTGATCTACAATGTCTTTCCAAATGCCACCTTTTCTGAAGCTCACTGATTATTTTACGCCTGGTCGTATGCTGTGCTCCTTTGTGACACCTTTGTACTCTTTCCTTCGACTTTAACAATTATCAGGGCTTTTTATCTATTCCATAGAATGTGTACCTTACATAGACTGAATATTATAAAGTGAATCTGGAATCTGGCATATTTTATTTTAAATTAGGAAAATGTCCTCTACTCTTGTTCCTATGCAGTAGATAGCACATTTAAATTAACTTTTAAAATTTATATTTTTTCTTCCTTTGTTGAAATGATTGTGAAGGAGAATATTTTAATGGAGAGGTATACTTATTAATCCCATTGTTTGTTCTCATCTTGTCTGGATTGTAAGGCTGCTGCTTTGTGCAAATTATTTTTAGCTATTCCCATAGGTGATCTTTACTTCTGTGCATTCAGAGACTGTAGACTGAGCATCTTGTCTAATGTGGGTGGCATGTGAGAAACTAGGACAATAGATGTAAAAGCCCAGTTCTTTACAGCCCCTGTGCTATAAAGAACTTGCTCTTCTGAGGGTCACAGGCCCATGGGCAGGCAATTACGTCTAAAATGTGTTAGGAGACCTCAGAAAGGATGCTAGTCAAGGCTTCCTAGAGGAATTGATATTTCATCATCATAGTGCTTTTACTTACGGAGTATCTCGTAAGTATTAAATTATATTCTTTCCAATACTTCATGTTATTAATGTTATTCATCTTCTATCATGAAGGGAAAAGAAAGCTAGTGGAAGAATGAGGCACATCTAAACTGCAGAGAATTATACCATTACAATCAGATGCTCTTTGACATATTTAGCATTTTCTTTTATTATTTAAACATTCTACAGATGACTTCTATAGGTTTTAGAGAAATTGTTGTTAAAAAAACATTTTTAGAAATTGACCATACCGTTATATTTGTATCTATATTTATATGCAAACACATATATATTCATACACATACACCCATATTTATGCAAAATATTATTGATTAGAAAATTGAAAACTAAACAATATGTACTTAGGTAAATGTATTGGCACCGTTACGCATTCTTTATGAAAATAACCCAAGTGTCCATGGACAGATGAAAGGATAAATAAAATTTGATATATATGTGTGTGTATATATATATATATATATATACACAATGAAATATTATTCAGCCTTACAAAAAGAAGAAAATCCTGTCATTTGCAGCAACATAGATGAACCTGGAAGACATTATGCTAAAGGAAATAAGCCAGTCAAAGATAGACAAATACTGCATGTGTTGCATATACATAAAGTATCTATGATAGCTAAACTCATAGAAGCAGAGAATATAATAGGGCTTTCCAGGGGCTGAGGAGGGTGGAGAAATGGGGAATTATTGTTCAGTGGGTATAAAGTTTTACTTATGACAAACGAGTAAGTTCTAGAGATCTGCTGTACAACATAGTGTCTATAGTTAAAATTTGTCGAGAAGGGTAGATCTCATGCTACACGTTCTTAGCATAAAAAGAATATTTAGAAGGTGCTGAATATGTCTATTACTTTGATCGTGGTGATGGTATAATGGATGGTGTTTGTATATTTCCAAACTCAGCAAATTATACAAATTAAATATATGCAGTTATTTGTTTATCAATTATAGCTTATTAAAGCTGTTTGAAAAAAATAAAATAAAGAGTGAAAAAGAAGACAGTCAAAGAATAGCATGAGTATATGTGTACACACACACACACACACACCCCACACCCAGGTACACTTTATTTCTGGCCCTGGCCATGAATTAATTGTATCACTGGTATATATACAAATAATATTTAAATGCTAAAATATTCTGACCCCCCTTGACCTACATCTGTTATTATTGATAATAAGTTGCACATCTAACATGTTATTTGTATAGTTTAATGTTGCATTGTTAGTTAAAATCAATGATAAACAGAAGGCCAAGGGAAATCTGCTGATGTTCTGATGTCGATGATTTAAGGGAAGTGGATAGCAAGCTAAAAAAAAATGTAAGGTTACTGAAAATTATACAAATTCACCTGGTCCCATCAAAAGTCAACTTTATAGAATATATTCAGGTTTTAATGGTACAAGTACTTTCTGTAAGATTCTTGTGCTCTATTTGTAAATTATGTTACTGACTGGTACTCATAAGATATTCTAGTGTAACTGACGCTATGCTGAGTACAAAATATTCCAATGGTATTGTTCTGAGCTACTGTTGCTAGTTGGGACATGTTTAAGGGTGTTATAAAGGTTTGCCACACCTCAAATATTATAACTCTATTTTCATTGGGTTCCAATTAGGAAAATACTCTTCTCACTAAGTTTGTTTACTTAGCATATTTAGCATGTTTACTCTTACTGAGAGAACGCAGGTGGCCTAGCTGAAAGAATGTTTTCAATTAAAGACAGGACCTCATGTGTGTAATTTAGAAGCAGATTTATGCCATCAATTGTTGTTATGGATATCATAAAGACTCAGTGATAAAAGGCTCTATTTTCACTTGATGTAAAAATAAAGGCCAAATGGGGCCTAAGGTGATATCTTAGTGATAGCTGAGTCACAATGATATCTTAGGCCTTTTGGGACAAGAACAAAATGAAAAACAATAGTATACATGACAGACCAGAGTTATCACCAGATATTTGAAATATACAGTAGAAACAGCAGAATTAATTAAAAATTCCTTACAGTATATTTCTGTAGACAATCAAATGTATAATATTTTTTATCAGATTTATCAAGGTTCAAGCAAGTATCGAACTTATTGTTTCATACATACATCTTTGGAATACAGGGTTCCCATTTCTTAAGAGAATTAAGATTCTGGTGCTTATATAAACAGGTAAGGGGTATCACTTCCAAAATTATGTCTGAGTGCAACACATTTTACCATTAGTTGCAATTAAGACAATGGAAATGGATTTATGCTGAAGATGAGTATCTTTTGCCACAATTCTCAGTGACCAAGAATTAGCTACATAGGAGGGAGAAAACAGGCTTAAGAGTTTTAAACATGACTAAGGATGAAAGAAAAGCCAACTAGTCTTTAAGAGATCCAAGCTAGAACATTTGATTTAATGGCTCTGTAAACTAAGGCAGCTGAAATAATCAGTAAAATGAATATTAAAAATGCAAAATTAATGGCAAAAATCAGATTTCTTTGGCTTATGACTTAGTTAGATTTTGGCTGATGATTGATACATGATAATAGAAGTATACCAAATAAGTACAGGGTTAGCAGTCAGAGTTTAGGTGTGTTCTTTCTATATATGATTAATTCTTAAACTGATGTTACTCTAGTATTTCTATAGTCATGTTATCCTAAAAAATGGTGGAAGATTTTGAAATAGAGTAAAGATTATTGGTATCCTATCTAGTATTATAGGTTATTTGTATCTTTCATCGTATTTGAAACATCTTAAAACTCTATAGGTTGTAGAAAACTGATAGTAATACAAATGATTATTTTCCATAGAAATGTAAATGAATGTGTTCAGTTGAGGTGTGATTGACTTTCCCACTTTTGCATTCATAACTAGTTCAGTTCAACACTCCTGATGTCCTTGTATGTGTGATTACTGTGAATTATTTTTAAACTTACTGGTGAACTCATGATTGAAAGTCTTTGACACGTATTCAATTTATATTATGATGAGTCATGATTTACCTTTAAAAATTACATCCATTAACACATAAATCTTAAGCTATATTATGATATATATATATATATATACTATTATCCTTCAAAAAATTATGAACAACCACTATGTGCCAGGATCTTTAAATATTTTATGTTCTCATGGAGCTTGTATTCTAATGGGGATAGACAGACAAAAATGTGAGCATATAGTATATTTTCATGGAGTAATAGGTTCAATGAAAAAAATTAAAGAGTGTGGCAGGATAGTGAGTGTTAGAAAAATATTGTGAAAGGCTTTGAAGTGGGAAAAAGTATTACTGAGTACCTATCTTAGGTAAAAATAGTGGAAGAAGAAAAGCCTGTAAGGAGACTATATTTGTAGTTCACAAAAACCTATGTGACTTGGACCAGGGTGGTAACAAATGGAAAGTGATCTGATCGATAACATATTTTGAAAGAAGGGCCAACAATGTTAATCAATTGGATGTGGTGTGAGAAGGAAAAAAAAGATTCAAAAATAATTTAAAAATGTTAAATGTTTAGTCTAACTAGGTGAAGGATGGTGATATTTACTGATTAACAGAAGATTGGTGAACAAAAGAAGTTTGAGTGGTGGCCTTAAAAGTTTTTTCCTGACTATGTTAAACTTGAAATAGTCTTTGACTTCCAAGTGTAGATAATAACTAAGTAATTAGATGGGAGTCTGAAGCTCTGGGAAAAGATGTACAGGTTGTATATAAAAATATGAGAATCAATAATATACATAAGAAACATCAATCCATGAGCATGAAAGAGAAGACTCAGGGAGTGAATACAGGGAGAAGAGGAAAGGGCACAGTAAACAGTCTTGGTACAACTTAATTTTGCTCATTAATAAAAGGGTACTGAGGAGGGGTTGCAGTGAAGTAGAAGAACAGGCGGGAAAGAGAATTGTCCAGGATGCCAAGTGAGGAGACACTTCAGGAAGGAGGGAAGAAATGATGGCGTGCCAATAGTTCTGAGACAGCCCAGAAGAAAATTCTCAGGTACAATGACAAGAGATTCCTCTCTTCCCCAAACTCCATGCAGTTTTTTATTTATTTATTTATTTTGAGACAGAGTCTCACTCTGTTGGCTGGGCTAGAGTGCCGTGGCATCAGCCTAGCTCACAGCAACCTCCAACTCCTGGGCTCAGGTGATCCTCCTGCCTCAGCCTCCCAAGTAGGTGGGACTACAGGCATGCGCCACCATGCCCGTCTAATTTTTTCTGTATATTTTAAGTTGTCCAGCTAATTTCTTTGTATTTTTAGTAGAGACGGGGTCTTGCTCTTGCTCAGGCTGGTCTTGAACTCCTGGCTTTGAGCAATCCTCCCACCTGAGCCTCCCAGAGTGCTAGGATTACAGGTATGAGCCACCATGCCCGGCCCAACCCATGCAGTTATTGAGAGAAAAGTATAACGTGGTTGAGTAAAGAGGGCAATTGGGCAGGGAGTATAGACAGCAGTTTTAATAAATTGTGCTATAACGTGAACTGGATAAGAAGACAGGAGCTGGAGGTGGATGTGGGAAGTAACAATGTTTTTTTCTTTAGATGAGAAATATTGCAGCATTTTTGAATGTTCATAAGATAGTCTCGTACAAATGGATACATTGATGATGCATGAGAAAGAGGGAAAAACTGAGTAATAAATAGGAGAGAGAGGTGGTGATGATTTGAGAATGAGTGTTTAAACTGAAATTGTTATGGTTAGCCCTGATGTCTCATGTGGGAGTGAGTGGCTTACAAGAGGTGAAGGGAAATATTGTTAGCAGTGGTGAACTCAAAGAACAGGATAACAAAGGTGTAGATGGGTAATACAGTTGAAATCTTTATTCACTAAAATCCCAATAGAGGTAGTACTGCAGAGAGAAATAGCGAACTGAAGGATAAAATTTTCAAGAAAGGAGGAAGAATGACTTGGAGGATATCAGGTAACCACAGAAGCATAGGATGTATCCGTGGTATAGTGTAATGTTATATCTTTCATAAAGGAAATGGCATTTTCAAGCAAAGCGAAGTTTTCAAGTGGCAATGAGGAAGAAAGACACCTACCTCAATTTCAGGACTGTTAGTAGGAGAAATGTTGAAATAATCTCAACTGGAAGGGATTGCAGCCAGGTGTCAGCTGGAACAAGAGATTAGGAGAACTCTCAGAGAGGGGTTGAGGATATAATACATTTACAGGTGATGGCCCATGTAAGTTCTAGAGGGCACAGTACAAGGGCTTGAAAAATAAGAGGAGTGGAATCCCACACACATGTATAGTTTAGTGACTAAACAAAGACTTGAAAACAGAGGCCTAGTTGATGAGGAGCAAGTGCTGGTGGAGCAAACATACGCCTGCCTTCTTTCGTGTCCATTGTTTCAGTGTAGTTTTTAACCAGTGCTTCTTTGCACTTTTTTGAGGTGCTGAAGTGTCCAGATTTGATAGACAAATTACAAATTCACCCTATTTTTAAGTGTGACAGGTAAACAGGAATGAAATCCAGATGGGATTGGTGCTCATATTCTCTTAGGAATGGTTTGGTAATCCGCTCTAATTACAGCTTCCTTTTTATAATTAATCTTGTAAGTGGCTACTTTGCAGTGATTAGTCTCACAGTGCCAACACTAGAGAAGGGGTGGTCATGGCAGAAGCACATGGAGTACTGGGGTGTCCCTTATGTGCTGTGATAGGTGGTGTGGGCACGTTCAGTTGGTGTAAGTGTACTAATCTTACTAGGAATTTATGACAATGGAGTGACTAAGTTGACAATAGGTTTTAAAATAATTTTAGTATAAGATTCTTCACTTGAAGTGTTTTCTTATATTTTTTTCTGCTTTGTAAATGAAAACTGTAATGGTTTGAGAAGTATCCCCTCAAATTCCTGTCCATCCATAACTTCAGAATGTGACTTTATTTGGAAATATGGTTTTTGCAAATGTACTTACTTAAGGAGAGGTCAGACTGGATGAGGGTGGATCCTAAATCCAATGATTATGTCTTTATGAGAAAAGGAGATGTTTGTGTCTTTATAAGAGAAAGGAGATCTCAGAGATTGAGAGAAAGTCATATGAAGATGGAGAGAAAGGTTGCCACGATGAAACTGCAAGGCATGGAATGCAGGGATTCCTAGGAGCCACCAGAAGCCAGGAAGAAGCAAGGAATGATTCTTCCCTAGAGCTTTCTGAGGCAGCATGACCTTGAATATACCTTGTTTTGGGACTTCCAGCCTCCAGAACTGTGAAAGAATAAACTTCTATTATTTGTGGAAATCTCTTATGGCAGCCCTAGGAAACTAGTAAAGAAATCAGGATAATTGTTTATTTGGTTAAATTATTTGAATCCATACCCCAGTTTAGACACTTTCTTTATCTCAAAGTGAAAGGTAAGAGTCATATTTTCATATCTGTAAAGAAATTGCCGAACTATTATTTCTAATGTATTTTCCTTTTCACTTTGGTATCTTTAGGGAGATGATTTATGGTGTAAACATGGCATGTTGCTAGGTGAATTCAGAATATTAATTATGTTTCTTTCAGATAGACTTTAAAATAAGACTTACAGTCAGTAATTCTTATAGACTAGACATTTCCTATGTACAATGGGATTTTGCATAAACTAAAAGCTAAATGGTATAGAATTAGGGGCATGTTGTTACTTCAGATATCAAACCGAATGATAGTATTTATAAGCCAATAAAATTTAAAGCTCCAGTCCTAAATAAGCTATTTCTTGACACTGCTAAATAAGGATAACAGAGCGTTCTTTTAATTACAAGAATATTTGCTTTTGAAAATCAGAGCATACTCACATATCAGGGGGTGGAGTTCTCGAGGCTATAATCAAGAAAATATATTCAAGATCTAAGGTAATTTAGTAGGCTATGTGTCAATCACATCAGAAGAAAACATGGAAATGCAAAATATACCAATGCTAGAGGTGACATAATGTAGTTGTCAAGAAAAATTAGATTCCTGATGTGTTTCAGTCCCTTTAGCATGCAGCTACATGTGTCTGAATTCAAAGGATCTGACATATTACCAAGAGTAGTAAGATTAAGCAAAAATGGAAAAATAATTACAACATGAAATGTCAGAAAATTTACCTTGCAAAAGGGGCAACAATTTGGGAATTGGGGTAGAAGTGTAAGAAAGAAATTTGCTTTTATAGGGCATACCAGTGCTTCCTTGGGCAATGACTTACTGATATAGGGTGTTGATTTATTAACAGGATGTTTGGAGTGGAAATAATTTTTAGAAAATTCATTGAAAATATAACTAACTTCTTTGTCTATTTATTTTCTTTTGAACTTTCATTACAACCATGAATAGAAAATAAGAGATGTAATGGTTAAGATTGTGATTTCTTTTTAAGTAGCAAATTTCTATGGCCAAATAAATTTATTCATGAGAGTATACATTTTATACACTGGTATATTGCTTTAGGAATTATAATTAAAGTTAAAACAATTAAAAATAATAATGAAGAGATCTGATCAACATTAACAAATGCCCAAATTACTACATCTCATTTTGGATACTTAGTAAACTGAAAATAATATTAGCCAATAATTCCATTGAAATGTATTGCATGGGGACCTAAGGAATGCAGTTAGAGGAAAGAGCAGAGAGAGAACTTCAGAACTAAGAAGATTCATTATGTGCTCTATATTCCGAATTTTTTCTCATCTAATACACAATTAACTAGTATTATAGGATATTTTCTCACATTCTTAAGAAAAATACCACCATATTTGTGTGTCTAGGCATCTTTTCACACTCAGATAAAGATGTAAACTAATTGTATTCTAAATTAGAAGAAAGTCCTGCAGCAATTCCTCTTGGCATATGTGGATACATTAAACAAACCATATATTATTTTATAAATATTAACACCCTCAGTAGTACTCACAACTCTACAAACTTTTTCTATTTTGATATCCATATTTTTCTTGAGTAATTTTTCACTAATTTTTATTTATTAATTAATGCAACAAATATTTATTGAGCACTCACCAAGTGCTTGGCACTTTACTTGGTTCATGGAGCACATCAGTAAACAAAGCAAAGTTTCCTGCTTTCTAGATCCTAAATCCCTAAGTCACTGTGTTGAGGGGACTTCATAGGAGTACAGCCTTATCATCTTCAGACTGTGATGTGACCAAACAATAAAACTTACTGCAATATTGCAGGGTGTTTAGTATACACTCTGCCCTGGTTTACATATGGATGCAAGGAAAATTTTAACCTACAATTTTATAACCAAGTTTTCATTTAAACGTGAGTGTTTAATAGAAGTATTCTCAGGCATATTTTAGACTCCTAAATGTTTCAAAAACAGAAACTCATTTTGAAAATACTTTTGAAGGGAGTTCTAAAATAGATAATTGAATTCAAAAGATGTTAAAGAAGATATTGGATGGAAAGTTAATCAAATAGTTTATGAATGTTTATTGCTGTCCAAAAGACTCATTCCAAAGCAAGACACTATATCCACAGCAACTCAGAAAACAAAATTTGGACAATATCAGTGTGGTACTTATGGGTAAAATGAGAACATGTTCTATTATTGTACAATATAGATATTAATCAGTATGAAATTCAGTAGGTAAACATGACTATAAATATTAAATTAAGTGTAGTAATCAAGATAAAA
This sequence comes from Lepilemur ruficaudatus, assembly GCA_963574885.1. Lineage (NCBI taxonomy): Eukaryota > Metazoa > Chordata > Mammalia > Primates > Lepilemuridae > Lepilemur > Lepilemur ruficaudatus. The sequence goes on along the minus strand of CAUYRT010011273.1, from coordinate 47,427 downwards.
ATAATAGATTTTAAAACAAACAGAGCTACAGCTAGCCAATAGAGAAAGAAATAAGAAAGAACCAGAAGCAAAACGTTTCAAAGTTAAGTTCCAACATAACAGTAGCTTACAGTAAATACAAAAGAAGCAAATTCATGATTAATGGAATAGAATAGAGAATTCAGGAATAAAACCAATTATCTGCACCCAACTGATCTTTGACAAAGTTGACAAAAATATACACTAGAGAAGGGACACTCTTTACCCAGCACATATTTCCCAATGTATATATTTCCCAAATATACACTGGGAAAAGAGTGTCCTTTCTCCAGTGTATATGCAGAAGAAATAAACTGGACCCCTATTTCTCACTATATATGGACTATTGCAAAAGGTATTAATTCATCTTGTTTTATGGCTGAGTAGTACTCCATGGTGTGTGTGTGTGTGTGTGTATGTGTGTGTGTGTGTGTGTATACCGCATTTTCTTCATCTACTCATGAATTGGTGGGCACTTAGGTTGATTCCACATCTTTACAATTGTGAATTATGCTGCAGTAAACATTCCAGTGCCAGTGTCCTTTTGATAAAATGACTTATTTTCCTTTGGGTACATACCTAGTAACGGGATCTGGATCAAATGGTTAAGTATACATTTATTTCTTTGAGGAATCTCCATACTGTTCTCCATAGAGGTTGTACTAATCTGCAGTCCCACTAACAGTGTAAAAGCGCTCCTTTCTCTCTGCATCCATGCCAGCATCTACTGTTTTGGGGCTTTGTAATAAAAGCCATTCTATCAGGAGTAAGGTGATATCTCATTGTGGTTTTAATTTCCATTTCTCTGGTGATCAGTGACGTTGAACATTTTTTCAAATATATGTGGCTATGCTTCTGAAATATATATTGTAAACTAAAATGCATTCTAAGTATTTGTCAGAGAAGTAATATGAATTAATTAAAAGTTCACACTTTTTTTCTCTATATAGGGAGAAATTAACATTCATGTTTGGATTATTTCAAAATTTTTCAAAATTTTTTATCTGTACTTGTTTCCCCAAATTTGAAATGAGGCCACAGAGTATCAATTGCCACCCCTATACCTTTTAAAACACACATGTGTGCACACACCCAACAGCAGTCAGAAACTTCTTTATAGCACCTTGGAACTATTTTGCTATACCATCTACAAACATTGGCTGGTGGCAAATATCCCAAGTTGTCAATGTTGAAAAGTGAGTGCTGAAATTAGGGACAAGGGGTGGTTGGAAGGTACGATGAAGTACGAAGAAAGGAATAACAATTGGGTCACTATAATATAATGTTTAAGGAACAAAGGTTATACCTATTTTCTTCACAGAAATAATCACAATGTGTAATTATTTTCTTCATTTTTTGGCATAATTGCTGATTGTCTCACTCTCATACGAGAAATATAATCTCCCTTGTATTAACCTAGATGGAACTAGAGATGATTCTTCTAAGTGAAGTATCACAGGAATGGAAAAACAAACACTACATGTACTCACCGTTGAATTGAAACTAATCGATCAGCACTCATGTGCATAAATGGAAATAACATTCACTGGAAATCAAGCAGGTGGGAGTGGGGAGGAAGGAGGTGGGTAAATTCACACCTAACGGGTACAGTGCACACACACTATCTGGGTGATGGGCACACTTATAACCTTGACCCAAATGGTACCATTTGAGTACCATTTGGGTACCAATTTATGTAGCTAAAACATTTGTACCCCTGTAATATTCTGAAATAAATAAAAAAAATCTAAAAATAAAATAAAAATAATAAAATAAAATATTTTCATAACTGGTTTTAATAAAAAAGAAACATAAGCTTCAGGAGAATAAAGACTGCAATACTTATTGCACAGGCCTAGTTCAAAAAGGTAGACATTCATTCTACAGTTTCCTTCTGTTAGTTTCTCTGAAATGCCACTGTCATCACATCATATCAAGGGTACGTACTATCAGTATAACTTATTGTTGGTGTTGACTTGAATTACCTCGCTTGACGAAGCGTTTGCCAGGTTTCTTCACTGTAAAGTTACCCTTTTTACCCCCTCCTTTTTCATACTATAGTTTTGAGGAGGTCACTATGCACCAGCCATACTTAAGGAATCCAGAGTTATGCTTCACCTCCTTTCAGACAAAATATCTCCATAAATTACTTGAATTCTGCATGGGAAATTAATCTCTTATTTATTTGTTTATTTATTCAATTATTTATTTGTATCAGTATGTACTCATAGATTTTTTTACAGTTTGAGTTTAAATGCCAATGATTAAACAATAACAAAACCTAAAACAACTTTTCTTCTTATCTCTGGATCTTTGAGACTCTTGCTTTTCCTCAATATCATGCCCACCTTCCCTTTTGAGGAGATTTTCATGTTGTAGGAGTGCTTTATTCTTTTTTCTTTATTCTCTTGTGACTTTGTATTTTCAAATAGCTTGTCTTCAAGCTCACTAATTCTTTGTTCTGCTGGGTCAGTTCTGCTGTTGAGAGACTCATAATTTCAGGGTGGAAGCTTTCCTCTGGCCAGGCTGGTCTAAATGCTCCCTCTGCAGACACTTGCGGAGTTCTGCCCTGTGCTCTGTTCCTCTGTGAGAGGGCAGGATGAGTTCCAATGCAAAATCCCACAATCACTTATTATAAGCATGCTCACATAATTTTTACTCCAGAAGTTTCAAATCCCAATTCATTTTATCCAAATTTGCCTCTCTGAGGAGGTGAAAACCTGATTTTTGCTTCTTCTGAAGGTGCTTCCTTGCGTGAATAGTTGCTGAATTTGGTGTCCATGCAGAGGGACAATTCCTGGAGGTTTCTATCCGGCCATCTTGCTCCAGAAGTGTATTTTCTTGATCAAAGAATTATTTATGTGTGCTTATGGTACTATTGCAAAATTTTAAACCAGAAGTTTATATATACTCCACATTGTTTGATAAGATCCACCCCGCCCCCAAAGTGCTTATGCAGCTCAACTCGGAAACTTCAGAGTGAAAACGTTTTGTAAGTTTCATTCTAGCTTACCATGATCTACCTTACCTATTTTCTTACTTTTTTGTTTTGCTCTTTTTTTTTTATTTCAGGAAAATATGAGAGTACAAACATTTTGGTTACATTTTATATCTTTGCTTCTCCCTAGCCAAGGTTATAGGTATGCCCCTCCCCTCCACAATGCTCACCACATACCTCAGTTGTGAATCTATCCCCCCAATTCCTAATCCCTGGTGAAGACCACCACCATTTGAGCACCATAGTGTTAATCAGTCAGTACCAATTTGATGGCGAGTGGATTGGTCTTTCGTCAGGCATGATGGTACAGTTGACTAAGCCTGGTATTGACACTTGACCCAAGTTTGGCAAATAAGATCTTTTTCTGAGAAATCTGCAGTTAAGATAAAAAACATTCAAAATCAGCTTGTTAGGGTCTTTTGAGGAAAGATGGATAAGGCTTTTTTTTACCTGCTATGTATGCAAAGAAGAGCAAAGGAATGACATGTTCTAGAGGAGACATTGAAAGTATTGCACAGAGAGAGAGCTAAGAGTCTGACAACTTTCGAGTTTTCGTTGTCGGTTCCTTCCATCCTATTGCTGGACATTGGAAGTTATTCTCTGTATCCTTAAATTCCTCTTTTTTTTTTTTTTTGGCTTACTGGCATTAGAGAATCCCATTTAATATAGACACCTAGTTCCTACTATACGTAAGTTAACCAAGACATCTTGGTTCGTGTTTAAAATCCTGCATTCTGGGTGTTATTCTGGATTCTTATCTAGCATTTTTAAGACCTGATTTGTGATCCAGGATAAAGAGTTATGCCTAACTTTTGTTGTTTTTTGCCTCCAACTGACATTGCCTTGTCCCTTGCAGCTCTCAGTGACTCCCTCTCACACAACCATGTAGAGCCTAAAACACCCCAGGAAAGAAATAAAGATGTTATTTCCAACTGCATTGCAAAAATAAAACTTTATATAAATGAAGTTGAGTTTTCATAATAGTAAAGTGCTATGAGAACTAGGATAATGTTTAGGAAAAGAAAAAAATGTGAAGGAAAGAAAAGACAAATGAAAAAATTCTTGAAAGAAAAAAAGATGTGGGAATTAGCCTTCTATTAAACGATTTTAAATTTTTGACTTTCACAATTTTCTTTTTGCTTTTTATTTTTTGAATTGAGTCTCTGGCTGAATGAAAAGTTAAGGAGAAAAAACTGATTAATTTGTTGGTGAGTTTATGTTTGACATTGGAGAAAGAAAATAATATTTATTTGTTAATTTGAAATTTTCTAAGGTCTGGTGACTTTCCCAAAGAATAAATTCATCTATGATAACATTAAAGTGTTACTAACATACAAATTTAGTAACTTAGATGTCATTAGAAAGCAATTGTCCTTATTTGTTTTAAAAGCTTTTCACATATTTGCATAGTATTTTCCTTTGATTTCACAAGGAAAATTAAATTATGTCATAAAACTGATGGATCAATTTGGATATATTATAACAATTTCTTATTCAGAAATATAGTTTCAATTGTCCAAGATTCTCAGCCAAGTATAAAAGTTTCCAGTATGGATAAGCTCTGTTGTAAAATTAACATGGAAATGAAGACCAAATGACTCATGATTTACTTGGAATTTTGTAGCCAAATTGATCCCATGACATTTACCTTAAATCTTTTTCATTCCACTTCCAAATGGTAAGTGCTTATTTAGGCATTTATTATCAGCATAACTGCATATTGAATATTTTGTACAAAACACTGTGCTGGTCAGTTTGAGAAGGGAAAAAAAGAGTCTGAACTGAATCCACTTATCAAAATGAATGTTGATAAGCAATTATAATGTAGGGAATAAACTGAAAATGTTTTACGGAATCTGCAGATACATTGCTTCAGGAATTAACAGGAAGAATGACACAGCTGAGGGAGCAAAAGCAGCTTTGCGTTGGTCTTTGAAGTATGCTGAGATTTCTAGGCAGGACTATGTTAAGACAGGAATTCCTGGCAGGATCAATGTTTCAAATGGAAGAAAATGCAAGCAATGCAATGATTACAACAAGTGCATCCTTATGACTACAGTATAAGGTGACTGGATGGAATGCAAGAAGAAAAATGTAAAATAGATCAATAAGAGGTCTTTAATCCATCAACACTCTTCAGTTTGTAACTGTAATACTAAAAGAGTGTTGTAGACTAAGGGTGGATAAAGTATGGCTTTGTCAAATCTGATCCATTGCAGGTTTTGTAAATGAAGTTTTTGGAACACAACTACTCACCTGCATATTTCTCCTGGCTGGTTTGGGACTATAATGGCAGACTTGATTAGGAGCAATAGAGACAATGTGTTCTGCAAGCCTAAAATATTTACTATCTAGCCCTAAAAGAACAAAAAAAAAGTTGCTGAACACTGTCCTAGATTTCTGTGTAGATGTTAATGATGAACTTCGAACTAGGTGTCAAAATAGCTGTGAGGTGTGCTAAGGTTATAGCACAGGATTGAAAGCCAAAGTATGAAAATTATTATTAAATCCCCTATAATAGCATCATATATCCCTTGCCAGGTTCCTTTCTTCTTCAGTTCCAAATACGAAGAATGGTTTAGAAGAAGAATCATATAATAGTATTCTAATGTATTCTCAATCATGTTTGAGACCTAAAAAGATGTCTTCTAAAAGAAATAATGTTGAGTTTTTAACTTCTGGACTTTAGAAATAATATGAATCCTATTTTTTTCCAAATGGCTTTCTTTTATAAGTTTTAACATCAATTTGAAGATAATAAATGCACATGTGAAAAAAAAAAAAGCAAAAAACGGCTTCCAAAAATTTCCGTCTTCTTCACTTACAGTTTAGGTTAAGACTGTGCTTGAACTCTAGATCCTCTAAGGTATAATTTGCACTGGTTGCTTTACCTACTTTGAAAATATATCCTTCCCCCAGTGCCATCAGAAATCTTTGATCATCAGTTCTCACACTTCTGAAACTTTCCATTCTCACCATGCAGCATTACATCTTATATGTGTATCACACAATTTGGGAGCACTCAGCGATGATGCCCTGGGGTTATTTTCTTTGTGATGGAGAGTTACAGCTCTTCAGAGTCCATTTCCAAGGTGAACTTGGCTCTTGGGTGTCCATCTGCCTCCTGTAGAACTGCTTATAAGCCAAACAGGCCAGACTATTGCTTCAGAAGCTGAAGCAATATACTGTGTACATTGTACAATGTACTATGTACTGTGGCTTCTACAAAGAAGAGCTCAAAAACTAAAATAATGTTATAGGTAAATATGTTTTTAGGAAATTTATCAATATCATCACACTTTTAGTAAAGGGCAGAAATATTCAAAACAAAACCAAAACACAACCTAGTACAAGTAGTTGGGATTGACTTGATGCTAGAGAGAAATCGCTCTCTAAAAACCTATTTTACTTAATTAAATGATCCCATGTATTAGTATTATTTTCAGTGTTTTGAGATTTGCTCCTGTGGTCGTTTGTAGAATGTTATTATAGTAAAGGGTAGTAGGCAAATTTTGGAGGTGGAAAATATATATTTGTATATGTAAATATGATACATATAGCACATATGCCAATGACTACATATACCAATGATTACTATATATTGCTGTATATAGTGATATATGTGTGTGTGTGTGTGTGTGTGTGTGTGTGTGTGTGTGTGTGTGTGTGTATAAGCCCTATCTATATATGGGGGCTGTCTGGCAAGTATTCAGCCATTGTTAATACAATGAGAACATATTACATAGTTGTATACTTTCCGGATAAACTAATAATAACCAACTATTATTGAGCTTTTTTATGCGGTCTAGTATCTGTTTTAAGTTCTATACATAGATTGACTTAATTTATTCTAACATCAAACATATGAAGTAGGTACTATTTTAACCACATTTTTATAGATGAGGAGTCTAATGCATAAAAATTATACTGGTTTGCCTAAAATTAAACAGCTTATAATAAGTATTTAAATTTGAGACCTATTAAGTAGACCCTCAGTTAATTTTTATGGATTAAGTGAATAAAGGGACTAAAAGTTGGGGTTCAGAAGCTACATATTTTCTTCTTGTTGCTACTAAATTGCTATTATATTATTTGGGTCATTAAATATGAAATGTCCAATTTCAAAAGTGTAATTTATTATGTCTCAAACAAGAAGCTGTACAATCCATCAAAATATGCACCTAAACAATCGACACAGTTTTGCCATCTTAACAGTAGCTGATTTATGCCAGCAGCAAAGAAGCCAGAAGAGTGAGTGGAGATGAAATCTCAAAAGGCATTTTCCACAGCTTGTTGAGAATGCATATTTTTCTTTGCAAGAAGTGGTCCAAATCCTGGAAGAAGTGGTAGTCAGTGGGTGCAAAGTCTGGTGTCTATGTTAGATTACAGAGAGTTTCCAAGTCCAGCCTCTGTAGTTTGAGCAGCATTGTTTGTGCACCATGTGGTCAGGCATTGTCTTGCAAGAGGATTGGCCTGTCTCTGTTGACCAATCTCAGATACTTAATCACAAGCATCCTCATCATTTCATCCAATTGGTTGCAGTAGACATGTGCTGTAATCTCAAAAGACCAGGTTTCATGAAGCTGAAGTGGATAATACCAGCACTGGACCACCAGAAAAAAAACATCATTAGCTTTGATGAATATTTGGTTTTGGAATGTGTTTCGGCACTTCATTTTTAACCAACCGTTATGCCAAATGCTTGTGATTGTCAAAAATAATTCATTTTTTATCACACATAACAATACAGTGTAGAAATGGTTCACCTTAATGTCATGACAGCAAAGAAAGGCAAGTTTCAAGACAATTTCTCTTCTGATGCTCGTTTAATTCATGCGGAACCCATCTATCCAGCTTCTTTACCTTGCTCATCTGTTTCAAATGGTTCAATATTGTTGGAATAGTAATGTCAAACCTTGCTGCAAATTCACACCTAGGTTGAGATGGATTCACTTTCACTAATAGCTTTCAGCTCATCATTATCCGCCTTGGTCTCAGGCCGCCCACATGGCTCATTTTCAAGATTAAAATCACCAGCAAGGAACTTCTCAAACTATCCGTGTTCATCATGTGTTCATTAGCCACATTTTTCCCAAACACTTCATTGATATTTTGAGCTGGCTGCACTGCATTGGTTCCACGATAGAACTCATATTCAAAAATAACATGGATTTTTGACTTATTCATGGATTCAGAAAAATTGCTCTAAAAAAAATTTGACAGATAATCACAAGCCAAACCATGCATTTGAAAGACTGAGAATGTATCTTCACAATAAAAATAAAACCAGAAGTGTCAAAGTGAAATTTCATAGAGATCAACTGTCAAACTTAGTACTTAGGGAAATCAGACATTTCATACTTAATAACCTACATCGTAGATCATGCTTTATGAATAAAAGATTTAGATTATGCTCTCCTTTAAAAGGTAGGTATAATTCTCTCTCACAGAAGAGAGAAACATGTTTTTACTTCAGTCTAAAGGAATAATACTGTGGTCTACCTTTTTGCTGTAAACACTTCATAATGACTTTTTATATACGTCAGTGGCAACAATAGTAATCTTTTAAATTCACCTATGTGCCAAGCATTGTCCTTGGCATGGAGTTGTATTTTATTTTATTTATTTAACTTTAGATGGGTTAATAGAATAGAGAAAGGGAAAAATTTGTGTTTCAATAAAATCATGAATTGAATTTAGAATAAACCATTTATTTAACAGATGATATAAACAGAAACATGAAAAAGGCTAATTCATAAGCATAATACATTATACTAATTCCCTTTGTTTTTCTCATGAATTGGTGTTTGCATATCTTGAAAAATATCATAACAGTAAATTATTGCTTTTCCCTTAAATCACTAGGTTCAATGACCATTTTGGAACAGCTATGTGATTTCAGTATTTTGATTCAATTTATGGACTTTTCTATTCCGCTAAAATGCATTTGTAGATCTGATTTCTTTTCAAATAGAAGGCTATGAAGTTATTGCTAGTAGTGGTAAAAAGAAAAATCATTGGGTCAAGTGATTTTTCAAAGTTACAGTTACAGTAGATAGTATGACTTTTGCCTGTGTTACTCCTGGTGCCTTAACTTTGATCTCTACCTAGAATAAAGGAGAAATAAAAAAGCACAAATCCAAGAATGCAAGGAGAATTCAACTTTCCAAATGTCAGAGAGAATTGAGATTTAGTAATGAACTTAGATAACATATGGATCCTTTTGACCAATAGAGGATTCTCATTTATGGAAGAAATGTTTTAATATATGAACCCAAATAAGATAATTTCATTTTGCCTAACAGCCTATTTTCACTTATTTTATGGACATGAGCATGAGAATATTTCTTAGCAACTTTAGAAATGTATTTTGTATCTTCAGATTCTGACTCCCTAAAATGGGCTGGTAACCCAAACATCCTCATTTCACATCATACTGTGGGTGAAAAAACTTACCTTCATAGTATATGTTCTGTGAGAAATTAGATCTATGCTTTGACACAGGGATTCCTTTGGAGAGAAAGAAATGCAGGAAATTATTTGCAATAACCAAAGGACAAGCCAGTGTTTGCCTAGCAGTGAAGTGCAGGTGGCACAAGAGGGAACCAAAGCTACAGATTCTTCATAGGTTTTTCAAGCGAGTTCCAGTGCTGCCCTTTGAAGAATTCCATTGCAGAATCAGGGGTGGGACACCAATGTTAATAATGGTAAAAACTATATCTGAAAGGCACTGTTCTCTTTGCCAGTAAATTCAGAATAAAGAGAAATAACAGACATTGAGTTTGGAGATTTGTGTTGGGAAAGAATATTTTCAATGAATGGCTCAAATTTCTACGTAGAATCTGAGCAATAGGTATTGGTAGCTTGCTGCAAACTATCTTTTCAAGGATTTTTTTTTTTCAAAATATTATGGGGTGCAAACGCTTTGGTTACATGATTTGCTTTTGTGCACTTTGAGTCAAAGTTGTGTGTGTGCTCCTCACCAAGATAGTGAGATTGTATCCATTAGGTGTGAATTTACTGGTCCCCTCTTCTCTCCCCCCGCCACCTGCTTGGTTTCCCTTGAGTTTTACTACTATATGTGCATAAGGATGTTGATCAATTAGCAAAGTATCACAAGAATGGAAAAACAAATACTACATGTACTCACTATTAAATTGGAACTAATCAATCAAGGATGTTTTTTATAGCAACCGGCTTTGGAAGATAGAGATAGTGTCTCCCTGTGAGGCAGAGGGCAGATTTGTTTCCTGAAGGACGTGATAAATATAATCTCTCCCTTTGGGTTAAAGCGTAGGCAGCTTAGCTATAAGCTCCAAAAGATCCACGATTCTTAAACTCAGGGTTCCTGGGTTGTGACACAAATGAACTGTATGTACACAGAATTCTCTACCTTACTCCTGTGGGACTTTGGGGAAGAGGGGAACCAATGGAAACATGAAGCTTATGCTGCCTGCTGTGTCATGAGTTTTAAAGTACTTTGCCTCTGACATAGAATCGTGTGCCTTCTGCCAGCAGCTATGATGCCATGGCAGGCTAACGTTTTAGCTTGTGAGTAGGGTAAAATTTTAGTCTTTAAACTTCGTAGTTACTTATTTATTTTGGATTTTTTTCTATTTATAGAAGCAGTATTTTTTAGTGCAGGGAATTTGAAAGGGAAAAGAGACAGGTAGGAAGAAAAAAAATACATGATGTTCCCACCAAGAGCAATGTTTTGATTTTAGTTGAAATTTCAATATTTCTCTATATGTACATATACATATTATGTAATTATGTTAATAACATAAATCACATTTTGCAGATTGCATTTTCCCTTAAAGTATATAAGTATTTCTGTGTCATTAATTTTTCATACTTGATTTTGAATATCTGTTTACTATTCTTTCATTATAACTAAACCATTATTTATATAATCACTCTCCTAGTATTGAACATTTAGGTAATTTAGAGCTTTTAGCTATTAAAAATAATTCTGCAATGAGCCGTCCTTTCATACTCTTGGCGTGCTTCTCTTACTTACCTTAAAAATTTTTGCAAGGTAAAATTGCTAGTTTTCAGCAGTTTTATATTTAATATTTTTTTCATGTGTGCTTTAGTTCTCTTATGATTGAGTCAGAAGTTTCACATAATCAGAACTTGCACAGGGGGCGAATTCTCTAATCCTGAACCTGACTAGATTCTTTTTCTATCTGGGGTAAATGGCCTTCGTGGTTTTCTTCTTCCTGACCAGTTGTTTCAGAAGTGTTAATCTGCTTCACAGATTCCACTGGTTATCCTTTCACCCTTCAGTTAGGAAATAACACATCCAGTTGCATCCAATTTTTCTTCATTTCTCTGGCTTCTTCAGATTTCATTTCATTCTTTTGAAATAAAGGCAGATATATATGGAATTTTTACTCCCGAGTCCTATCAGAATCTACTCTTTAATTCCCCAAGCACTTCTTAACATTTTAAAATAGCAGTCATTAATAGGTTGATTGTAACAATTTGTCTCATCACGGCCTCAGACTGTATAAGTTGTTTATTATCCTAGAATTAATATTTTGATGAATGTGCTTTACCGAGTTGAATATTTGTTCTGAATAATGCTGTACAATCTCCATCAAAAATCTAGCTACCTGGGGAGTGATCTCATTTTGTACACCTCTCTCATGTTTTCCACATCCTTTGAAGTAACCTCCATTGCTCCTGTAGAAAAATAATAGGCCAATGTAATAGCATAGGTTACATACCCCAGAGATAAGGTTTTGGCTCCAGTATACAGGATATAATTTCATAGTTGGATAAAATTCAAAATATCAGTCACTTTGCCTTTTCAAATTAGTATGAATGGCTATGGGATCATGTGACTGACATCATATTTTTTGTAATACACTGCTGGTCCATCAGCAAATTACACATAAAACTTAAATTAGATCTCCCTCTCTAAGAAGCGAGGAACAGAAAGACTAAGCACCTATTCATCTTTGCATATTTGCATAACTATATCTGAAAGGACTATAAGTGAAGCTAATGATTAAATGACTACAACAAGAAAAGAACAAAAGCTCTTTTTGTGCAAAATCAATTTACAAAATTCAACTTTCGAAAATTTGTTTGTGGCTTTGTTAAGAAGGTTTGAGTACTGTTCAGGATTCCTGCTTAGAGAAGACATACGAGAAAAAACAAGAAAACAAGACAAACAAAAGAAACAAAAATAAACAAAATTCTCTTGGGTAAATCATGAATCTCTAGCTTGGGTAAAATGATTTTCTCTCAAAAGAATCTTTACTTCTTATTTATAGTTTACAAATGGAATCTAAGATTTCTGGTCACTTAAATATGAGAAATTAGAATATTTATCCATTCTCTTTCAACACAAACCAAAGACTCTGGCACTATAATATATTAAAAACATATTTAAGGGATTAATGAATAAATTATTGTTCTGAATCAAGGAATAATGAATGAATGATGTCTGTATGTTCTTATGATGGTGCAAAATATGGATGAATGTGTCAAAGAAAGCATAGCACCGAACAAAGTTAAATAGTCAAGGAAGATTTTATTCAAGGGTATTACAGTACAGAAGAGAGGCCAGCGTTCATTAGGAGATCAACTCTGCTAAAACGAAAGGTAAGGCTCCTTCCTGCCTGCCTTTCTCTCTTTCTCTGTCTCTCTCTGTCTCTCTGTCTCTCTGTCTCTCTCTCTCTGTCTCTCTCTCTCTCTCTCTCTTTCTCTCTCTCTCTCCACCCCCTCCCGCTCCCCCTCACTTCTCTCTATCTCTTAAGTACTAGGTTGAGCTAGTAGAAAATTTAGGGGAAGATCGATCAATGGATATGTTGAGCACTGTAAGTTATTCCTGAGTTTACAAATGGTTTTCTCTGTGATTAGGTTTTCGTGTGTTTGCTACTTGGAGCCCACTGAAATTAGCTACTACCCTAACAGAGACTGGGAGGTAGGGGCCCTGTCTTCCTTGAAAATTACATCAAAGAGATGGCTCCAAGGTCCTTGAGAAAGACATCCCCAGTCCATAAAACTGGTAAGGGATGTTTAAAAAGATTTACATGTATCTCAATGGGACAGGGAAAGAATTTACAATTATTAAGTTGTCTAAAGTAAATGCTTTTAAAAAAAAAGGAGGTCAAGAGCCTACAGTCACAGAAAAGACTAATGTTTAGTCAAGCTGAGGCCAAAAAGACTAATGTTTAGTCAAGCTGAGGCCTCTTGATTACATGTAATCTTAATAGAAACGAGTTATAAGAGAAAACGTCTTCTCCACATGTACACAGAGCTGCTAGCTAGTTCCACTGAGTGTGCATTCTTGGAAGGTCAAATGGGAGAATGTCATTACATGCATACAGCATGAATTGAAATATAACTATTAAGTTTAAAAAATCACTTATGTGTTATTTAATAAAATAGGAAGCTTAGTGCATGTGGTATTACTCCCTCTTTAATCAAATAGTATTAAACTTTAATCCCTTAATCTTTGATTTATTTTACTCTGCTCCATCACTCGTGTTGGATGATAGCCATGCTGGATTGTCGCTTCTGTTGATTTTCCATGCTGCTATGTCTTTCCTCTGATTTGAAGCCTTAGGCATCAGAGATAAGTGAGAAATAAGCCGTCATTTATGTCAAAACTCTTCATCTTAATCACTATAATGTTTCATGCTTTGTCCCTTCATGTCCCAAGTTTTCTTGTAGTGCATCTTGCATGGCTCTTCTGCTTTTCTCTTTAACAGGAGCCAGCTTGTTTCTGGGTCTTCTCCTTGGCTGCAAACATGCATGGTTCAATGCATAGCAGATGAGGGAGGAACTAAAACTTCTGTTAGTCCTAGAATGGTTACACATTGTGAAGAATAGAAGAAATGATATTTAAAGAACAAAAACCCTTTCTAGGATTCTGACAATTGATTTTATGGGTGATATTTCCATTTTCATTGATTGTAATTTTCTTTGTGTATGTGAAATTAACTTAATTAGCATAGGATTTAGTTTTAAAACAATAATTAGTATAAATTTATAATCATTATTTTGAAATAAAATGAGGTTACTTTTTAGATTTATGGAGCAATAGATAATGAGTAAAATTTATGTTTTTAAATAAAGTTCTAAAGCCTCAGTTTCACCATTTGTGTGATAGGAATAGTGATACTTTAATGACCAAATATTGCTTTAGAAAGAAGTAAAGAGAAAAGGAAATATTAAAAATAGACCTATAATAAAATATAAAAAGAAAAGAACTTTTACTTAAACATCAACTATTTATAGTAATATCCTTAAAATACTAATATTAAGAATATAAGAAAGATACTTTAGAGTATCTAACTTATTTTCAAATACACTTAAATCATTAGTCAAGTGGCACTGTGTTTATTATGTGATTATGGATGCTTTATCAGAGAAAAAACAGCTTGCCTCCCTCAGATAGAAATATGTGCTCTTTTCATTGCATGAAGGCAATTGCTTTCTGGCTTTGTTATAAATAACTCTGTGTTACCTGTCTCCTGTCATCCTAAAAACATAAATAACTTTTCCTTTAGCACAACTACAAACATATAACCCTGATTGAATTGACTGGCAGAAATAAAGTTAAACTCAGTTATTGTATAGGAAGCTTTTAAGAACAATTCTTTATGGATAATGGAACCTAATTGGTGATATGCGTTGTCAACTTTATCATAAAATGGAAATTTTGATAGAGTCATAAGTGCCAGAATGTGGCCATAAATTCTTGACACATATCCATACTCTGGGTCAGAGAAAGTGCATGCCTCCTAACGTAGCCGAAGAGCATCTACCTGGTAGGAATTCAAATAAGAGTTAGACTGTTGCATTACAGAGAAAATCAAACTGTTAATGGGCACAAAAATATATTTAGATAGTTAAACAATATTTGATAGCACAACAAACTATAATCAAAAATAAATTAGGGTACACTTTAAAATAACTAAAAGAGTGGAATTCAATTGTTCCTAACACAAAGAAATGTTAAATGCCTAAGGTTATGTATACCACAATTACCCTAATTTGATTAATACACATGGTATGCCTGTATCAAAACATCACATGTACCCTATGAAGATATATAATGATTATGTATCCATAATAATTAAAAATAAAAAAAATTAAGAAAACCAAATCAAATTGCTATTAAACCACTTAGAAACTGAGCTGAAATTATTCAAGACCTTTCATTTGCTCTACAGAAAAATTAATTCATTTATATTCATTCACTTATTTATTCAATCAACAGGGGTAGTTTATATGGCAGAATTATTAAGACATCATCATGTAAAATTAGTTCTAGGTTTGAATCCCAGTTATAAATTGAGGATAGTGTTTTTGTGAGAATTCGATGATACAATGCAATGTCCACTAGACCCACTGAAATGTTTTGGTTATGAATATGTTAAATCTTGTATGTGACTGAGTGGCTCCAGGTCACAGCTCATCAGTATTTTTTGTGTTTTCCAAGGAAATTGGAACCTATTCTACTGTGCCTTGTCACCTCGGATTATGAGCAACCTTTACTGTTTTCACGTTGATTTGGTATACATAGAAATTATTCTACTTTCTCTACACTTTGCTATAGTCATGAGGAAACTCAATGAGACCACAACAGTACCATGCAGCCATTCTCGCCGTGGGGCCTTGCATCCTTCCTGGGCTTTACCTGAGAGAGAGAAAGCAAAGATCCCCTGTGTCCCTGGATTTTAAAAATACTGTGTGGTTTCTGTCCTCCAGGCTCAAGTCAGGTTGGGGAGAAGCAGGAAGAGAATGGGTGCAACTTAGGGAACAGAACCCCTTTTCAGGAGCCCGTTGACATTTACTCAATCCATATTTCTTTTTATTCATTCCTAACTCAGTCCATGACTTACCTACTTTATAATCTATTTATTCATATTTCTGGGCAATATTTTATAGACTATATTTTTCTCTGAATTTCTGTCTACTCAGGGCCTCAAACTCAAAGCTGTTTTGCTGCATGTCTGTTAAAATAATTCTTGCCTCAGTCATTGCATAGGACCTAAAAGGTTTTCCAATGGGAGAAAGGTCAGGGGTACGAGCAAAAATGAAAGGGTTTGCATGTGTGTGTTTCTGTCTATGCATGTAGATCTGCACGCATGAGTATGTCTTCACATGTATATGTGTGTTTGTGAGTACGTGTGAAAAATGGCAATGGCTGAGAAACAGGGATAACATTTAACCTCTTCCAAGCGGTACTCAACCTCATTGAATTAATCCACACACTAGCCCAACTCAAAGTTCCCATCCCTTCCTCCTGCTGTGCCCTGTTGTCCTCTAAAACCTAGCACAGAAAGGAAAAAGAACAAGAAACAAAACTCATAAATAAGTTTGCATTTATGACTGTACCATACATAACACAACATTAATTTAAGAATTATTTTAACTACTTTATCATAAATTGTCTCTGTGGTAGTAAAATTACCAAAGTCCTGGAAACATTGGTTAACCTAATTGCCGCAACTTGCTGAATGATTCGATGATTACAAAATGATTCTTAAAAGAATTATTTAATTTCTCGAGAAAAACAGCATAGGGAACAATTGGATTGCTATTTTGAGGAACTACAGTAACCTAACCTAATATTTTTAATTTCAATAAAATGCTTTGTTTAAAACAGAACATATATCTTTTACCAACCATGTATATGCTTAGAAATGGACAAGCTTGGTCATTTTTTATAGCTTATAAATTTTAATTTTGCCAACTATTCCTCTGAAGCTTATAAGACTTGGCCTTTTGGTGTTTGGCTATATCACTTCTTCAGTATCCTAAACAATTTTCCTGATGCTAAAGCAGAAACATAGTCAAGTATGTCAGAATAGAAAAATAAGTGAAGTTAAAGAAATTGTTAAAAATAGGGAATAAAGACTCTGGAATTCAAGTTGTCTATGGTATTGCATCATTCTGAAGGAGCATCTTTGAAGTTATTTATACCAATTAGATGAACAGTGAGTGGTACAACAACAAACAGCCCCCCCACACACTCCATCTACTTCATCAGGTTACATTATCCATATACTTCACAACCCACCCCTACTTATTCATTAAGAGTTACATCAAAGCTTATATCTTTTTTTTACAAAAAGCACATGTTATGATATCTAGGGCCTCAGAGGAGGTGTTAGCATGGTTAAGAGTTTAATGGGGCAAGATTTTCCATTGGCATTCTCTCTGCTCATCTCCAACCAAAAAAGAAGCTAACCATTGGACAAAAATTCTTAGTAGTTTCAGACACAAGTATTTTTAAATCACCAAGTAGACAATTCTAATTTTCAAAGTGAAAGGTAATTTCTTCTTAAAACAGGCAATATGTGTCTCTCTTTTTCTGTGCACTACTACTTGCAGAATATGAAGGTGATATTTTTTCTTGCCCCTGCGTACCCAGTCTTCTCTCTTTTCATCTTCTGCTCATATTATCATTTTTATACTATGTGATTTATTTCCTGGGGTTATGTACATTTCCATAAAAATGATTAGGAAAACAATAATCAAATCCAAAATCTTTTGAATCCTGGAACATGTACTCAGCATATTTTCCAAAACCTTAAGGGCTTTACCATATTAGATTTTGGAAGACAATTTGTGAGATAGGAAAGCAATTATAAGGGTACCTGTGTATTTTTTCTTCCACTTACATAAGCCCCTGAAGGCCATTTTTAAGATGTTGAATATTTTGAAACATGATGAAAGATGGATAGGGATTAGCATCTTTTTTTCTGCAGGAGTATCCTTTCATAAAGTTGCACAGACTATGGAAAGCCGAGGTTAAAGCTAATTTAGCTAACATTAGGAAATGTGGCTTTCATTAAGTCTTGAATTTTCATTCATATTACCATTTTACAAGGGGGGAAGATAGCCTGTTATAATTACATAGGCAGAATGTATGTGTTTATGAGTGAGTTACTTATTAGTAGACACTAAACATTTGTTTTATGAGGTAAACATTGCTATCAAACTAACATTTAAAAGCAATAGGCTTATAAGCATCTTTTTAAGCAATGATATAAACTGTCTAATTTCTTTCAACCCAAGGGCCTGATTTATTCTTATTGTTCTCATTAGATTTTTTTAAAATAGTTTATTTGATACAGCTTTGCAACAGAAGTTAGAGAACTCTAACAAAGAATGTGTACCCAAGATAAAGTCATCCGTAGACTTTTCTGCAGTCACAATATGAAGCATATTGCAAATCTCTTTGTCCTAAATATTTTATGAGAAAGGAAAATTTATATTACCACAAGGAAACTTTGATCATATATAATTATTTTATATCAGAGAATTCTTTTTAAATTTTTTCTTGAAAACTTTTTATACGATTCTTCATTCTTGCATCTTACCATCACAAATAGAAAACTAAATAAATGCAACGAATCGAAAGAAAAGTGCTCTAGAAGAGAATTACAGGCTTTAGTAATACTGCAGTTGTCTCTAAAGAACAAGCAAAATTGAAGCTGATCATTTAAAAAATCCAGAAAGGTAGGTATAGCAAACACTTGAATCTTCTCTTATTTTCAGCTCATTTCCTTCAACAGAATAGAAGTATGAAAAGCATGTGTAACATTTTTTAACTGGATGGATATTATGGGGTTAACATAGTCCAATAAAACTGCTTTTCCCAGAATTATTCTGAAATCCATTAATTCATTAATCCATTAATAGCTGTGTGAGGGTGAGAACCAAGGAATATGAACAATAAAATCCATGGTCACTATTAAAGTCAGAACTTTATTGTAAATAGAAACTTAGCAAATTGGTTTTATGTGCTAGCCAGAATAATGACCAATTTTTAACACTGAATATAATAATATTAATTATATATATATGCTATAATTATATAATATATTGTTATATAATAATAATATATAATTATAGTTTATATATATGTGGTAAAGCATTTTCTTTCTGGCAAGCTGTTTTTCCTTTCACTTCCCATATGCTCTAGTGCATGGGATGTGTCTAAGGCATACGTCCTACTTGATGTTCATTGTTATTAATATTTTCAAACTGCCACCGACCCACCTCCCATTCCTCAAATAATGATTTGCTTCAATCCTGTGACATTAAATTATGCCGTCAATTGACTTCTCTGTCACTCTCCTTCATTCAGTGAATATTTTCATACTTGCCTCATTGTCGTTACTTCAATCACTACTTTTGCCATTATTCTTGTGTTTACTATTAATATATTTTATCTATTTCCTCCCAATTTTTACCGTTAATAAGTATTTTAGCTTTAATAAATATTTTATTTCTAATAATCTATTTTTATTCCAGTAACTACTCCTACAGTAATATTCTCCAAATTTTGCCATTACCAACAATTGTGTCATTTACTCATTTTCAATTTTTTATGATCTTATGCTTTCACTACTGCCTATCTTTCAAGCTTACTTTCTCAAATACATCAATCTCCTGATATTTTGTCTCCACTCCCTCCATTTTCACACGGTAATGTGTCTTCTCCTCTTACACTCACTACTCTCTTTACCTAAGTTACAATCCAGTGTCCATCACTCCACTCCCTTCCTCAACTCTCTTGCTCTACCCTATGCTGGAACGGCCAAACCAGAAGCCTATTACATTCATGTGTATCTCCACGTGTATATCTAAGCAATTGAATATAGCTGGAAAACACGTGCAAACCCCAATGATTATTATCTCTTTGTTCAAGAGCACAAACCTCAAGTGATCCCTCAGTACTGTCTGAGACCCAATTAGAGTTTACTAGTTTACTCATTTTCCCATTCTCCTAAAGAACTTTCCCATGCCCTCTCTTTACTCAAAGATACAGAATTTTTTACTCCATCCTAAATCAGTTTGTATATTTGGTTCTTACTCTTTTAAAAAACCATTTGTAGGCTGTCTCCTCGCCTTCTCATTATTTAAGTCTTAACAGCTCACCAGCATTTATACCCATATAATTTCTCTACATTACATTTTTTCTTGTTTTATTGAACTGTCATGATATTTAGGTAAATGATTAATAGAAACAGTTATTCTTGTCTTGCTCCTGATTTTAAAAGATTGTTTGTAATGTATTACCTTTAAGATTATTATTCCTTGTAGACTTTGTATATATACTATTTATCCAATTAAAGAAATTACTTGAAGGTGACTTATAATCACACTCTGATTTAATTTTGTTTTTTTTTTCTCAGTAGATCCATACCGTAGATCCAGTAGTCCATACCATTGACTAATCCATATGATTAGTCAATCATAATCATTGGTTCATAACATACTTCATTAGTTCACATCTGACTGACTTTTGTTTATTGATTCAGTTAGTTGATTATTATATCTGTTTGGATTCAGTAAAAAAATAAGAGCCACCGTAAGTGTAATGGAAACTTCTGGCAAGTACATCTCAAGAGCAAACTCTAACCCAGATCCCTATAGGGAAGTGAATTCTGGAAAATGTTTAGTGATGATTCTAAGTTGAAGCAAATAGTTTATCACAGACCATTCTTTTGTCAATGCAATATCTACAGTACTCCTTTTAACTATATTTAACTTCTGAATAAAAATACTAATAAAATAATACTTCAGGTAAAGTGAATGCAACTATTTCACATAAAGATAAAAACTTGCTAACCTTAAAATAGGAGATACAAAGACCTATATAATATCCAGTTGATATATTTGTTCTTTTTCAAACAAAGTCATACTTTCTCTTTGATATTCTATAATACAAATACTGAATCAGAGATTTAACCTCTAACAGCACATATTAGAATTAGGGGGAAAGAAAAAATTGGTTAATACAATATTAGGTTATTAAGTATGAAATGTCTGATTTCCTTAAATACTAAGTTTGACAGTTAATATCTCTGACATTTCACTTTGACACTTCTCATTTTATGTTTATTGTGAAGGTAACAATACCTTGTACAAGGTAACAATTGTACATCCTCAGTCTTTCAAACACATGTTTTGGCTTGTAATTAGTTTATCAAATTTTTTTAGAGCAATTATTATGAAACCATGGATAAGTCAAAAATTTGTGTTATTTTCAAATACAATTTCTATAGTGAAACCAATGCAGTGCAGACAGCTCAAAATATCAACAAAGTATTTGGGAAGGATGTAAATAATGAACACAGAATACCACTAATGATTTGAGAAGTTCTATTTTGGTGATTTTAATCTGGACAATGAGTCACATGGGTGACCTGAAACCAAGGTGGATAATGATGAGCTGAAAGCTGTAGTGGAAGGGAATCCATCTCAACATATGTGGGAATTAGCTGCAAGGTTTGATGTTACTATTCCAACAATACTGGACCATGTGAAGCAAATGGACAAGTTAAAGAAGCTGGATAGATGCGTTCTGCCTGAATTAAACTAGCATCAAAAGAGAAATCATCTCAAAGCTTGCCTTTTCTTGCTGTCACAACCTAAAGGCAAACCATTTCTATACTATATTGTTACATGTGATGAAAAACAGATTCTTTTTGACACTTGCAAGTGTTTGACATAATGGTTGGATAAAGATGAAGTGCTGAAACACAGTCCAAAACCGAATATTCATCAAAAAAAGCTAGTAGTGTCTGTTTGGTGGTCCAGTGCTCGTGTTATCCACTACAGCTTCATGAAACCTGGTCATTCAATTACAGCACATGTCTACTGCAACCAATTAGATGGAATGATGAGGATGCTTGTGATTGAGGATCCGAGATTGGTCAACAGAGATAGACCAATCCTCTCGCAAGACAATGCTCGACCATGTGTTGCATAAACAATGCTTCTCAAATTAAAGAGGCTCGACTTGGAAACTCTGTCATCCACCATATTCACCAGACCTTGCACCAACTACCACTTATTCCAGGCTTTGGACCACTTCTTGCAAGGAAAAATATTCCATTCTCAACATGCTGTGGAAAACACCTTTTGTGATTTCATTGCTACTCACTCTCCTGGATTCTTCACTGCTGGCATAAATAAGATATCACTAGGATGGCAAAACTGGGTCCATAGTTTAGGTGCATACTTTGATTAATTGGACTGCTTCTTGTTTGAGATATAATAAACTACACTTTGGATTCGAAATCAGACATTTTATATTTAATGACCTAATGTATACAAATAACATTAAAGCAAAGAAGGAAATACAGATATATTTCAGCAAATATATAATAATCTGGTAGCAGCTAAAATTTATAACTTTCTTCTTCTAGTATCAATTCTGTATCTATAATCCAGTAGGGGTACCTCACTAGTTAGAGCAACTCAAACTTCTTTACTAGTGCATCTGTGCTATTAGCTGTTCCTCTTGTGTGGGATCGCTGTAGTTTTCAATTAACTATAATCACTAGACATGGGATACTGAGATGATTCCTAGAAAATCTCAGTCATTTTCCAGGCTTATTCTTTCCCACTGTGTAGTTAACAACCTAATTTTCCCATTATAGATAGGATCAATCATCCCAGTCAGTACAGCGATTCTCTTCTTTGCCCTGTCTCTCTTTTCAGTTACATGAACCACTGGTGTTTTACTTGTTCAAAGTATTTCTTCCTTAGATAATTGGAGGCTGAGCAGAAGCATACAATTTTCTTACTTTGTTTCCTGTACCTATGTATCATGGCTATGCATAAAAATACTATATATTAGTCACTGATTCAGAGCATGTTCCAGAACATTATTGCAATCCCATAAAACATTGCCATTCAACTGGTGCTATAACAGTCTTCAGGAAGGCCATTATTATATTGGAACAGTCACCTTAGGGTTATGCATAAAACAGTAAGATCTGTGAATTTTTTAGCATGAGCAAATTTGTTCCTTTTTGAGTTTCTGTAAAATGTGTTTGCTGGTAATAAGCATCAGTGTATGAAACACCATAACAAAAAATAAGGCATTCTCTTACTGTCCAGATGATAGGTTGGGCAGAAGCATTAATAACACTGAAGGAAACTTTATATCCAGGGTATGTACCTATTTGAGAAAGTCCACATAGATCTGCTTCAAGTAGGATGTCCATATGATCTATTGGGGAATGATGCTGTATCAGGGTCTCAGTGTTATTCTCAGCCGTTGATAAATTGGCACTGAAGGTCTGCAGTCACATAAGCTATGGCACATGATATGCCATGTAGCTTAGCTCAAGGCAGCTTCCATACTGGCCAAAATGATTTCACCGATTAAAGCTAAGAAAGGCTAAGGAAAGTGTTCACTAACATCGACAGAATCAATCATTTTGATTTTTGACAATCTCTTGAACTAAGGATGTCTTTGGTGGATGTTTACAATAGATATACATATTCTCACACTTTATGCCCATTTAGGGAGGTTCTCCAATATGTTTCTTCTACCTGTCTCCTTGATACTTTTCAACTTGTTCATTTCAAGTCTTTAAACTCCAGACCAGTCACTAGACACCACCCATGAATCAAAGTGAGTTTGTATCTCTGGTCCTCTCCCCTTTCAGGCAAAAGGATGAACAGGGGCACTGCTTAAGTTTTACTCAGTAGAAGGTGTTCCCTTCATTACTATCTTTCAGTGCTACTCCTAAGAGGGACTTTTGCACCATAGCCATCCACTTTTGAAAGGTTCAAATGTCATTTATTTGTTATTTATTTTTAAATTGACAATATTCTTATATATTTAAACAGTGTGATGTTTCGATATATGTATACATTGTAGAATGTTTAAATCAAGCGAATTAGCACATCCATTACCTCACATATTTTTTTTTGCAGTGAGAACATTTCAAATCTACTCTCTTAGCAATTTTCAAGTATACAATACATTATGATTAGCTATAGTCACCATGCTGTGCAATAGATGTCCAATACTTATTCCCCCTGTCTAACTGAAACTTTATAAACTTTGACCACATGTTTCCCATTTTCTCCCCCCACCCAGGCACTGCTAACCACCCTTCTACTCTGTGTATCTATGAGTTCAACACTTTCAGATTCCAGATGTGAGATCATGCAGTGTTTCTCTTCCTATGCCTGGCTTATTAGACTTAGCATAATAACCCTCCAGGTTCATCCATAGTTTTACAGATGACAGGACTTCCTTCTTTTGTGAGATAAATAATATTCCACTGTGCATATGTACCACCTTTTCTTTATCCATTTCTTCTTCATTAGACTTTTAGTTTGCTCCCATAGCTTGGCTATTGTGAATAATGCTGCAGTATATCTGAAAGTATAGATATCTCTTCAACATACTGCTTTTATTTCCTTTGGATATCTACCCAGAAATGGAATGGCTGGATCATATACTGTTCTGTTTTTAATTTTGTGAGGAGTTTCCATACTGTTTTCCATAGTGGCTGTACTAATTTATATTCCCACAAAAAGTGTACAAGGGTTGCCTTTCCTCCACATCCTTGCCAACATTTATCTTTTGTTTTCCTGATAATAGCCTTTCTAACAGGTGTGAGGTGATATCTTATTTTATTAATTTGCATTTCTCTGATGATTAGTGATGTTGAGCATTTTTAAATATATCTGTTAGCCATTTGTATCTCTTCTTTTGAGAAATGTCTATTCATTCTCTTTGCACATTTTTAATTGAGGTACTTATTTTCTGCTGTAGAGTTGAGTTTATTATACATTTTGGGTAGTGACACATTTTCAGATATATGATTTTCAAATATTTTCCCCCAACTTCTAAGTCCCCAAATGGTGCTCTGGCATAGTCCTTCTCAGGCACGCTATGCTGGCAGGAAACAGTGGGGAGTGCAGTTTGCTCAAAACTCGGGCCCACAACAGCTGGCTGCAGGATGGTGGGCACCATCCTACATACACACTGGAAAGCCTGCTTTCCCTGCCCCTCCCCACCCTCCCACGTCAAGCCCAAACACAGCCCAATGGCAGGGCACAGCCCAGTGTCAAAGCCTCAAAATGTCACCTTGGACCTGTGACCAGAAAGGCTGGGGCCTCACCCAGGCAGGCAGTGTGGGCAAGAGACTGAAAAATGCTGTCCACACATGTCTAACTCTCAATAGCAGTCCACAAGAGTGTGGTGGGGACCTTCCCAAGGGTGCACTGGAGCATCTTGGCTCCTCAATCCCTCCTGGAAGCTGCACAGTGGCTGTAGGTATGGCCGTGGTTCCCAGGTATCTAGGCTTTCAGAATAGCACCTGGTTCAATCTGCGTTACCTCAGATGGCTGTGGGATTCCGCCCGAGTTCGCTTCCTAAAACAACATCTCTGTGCAACCTCCAGGCAGCTCCTTATGTTAGGCCTGAGATCTGCATGGGTCAGAGGTTCTCTTGTAGCCAAGATCGTAAAAGCTCAGCTTGGAGAGTGGAGTCTTGGAGGCTTCTCTTTTACTGTTTCACTGTGTCTAGGAACTTCTCCCACCTGTTAGCCACTCACTGGATTCAGTTGCCCTGAATTCTCTCCTTACTCACTTTTGGTGGTTCCTGTCACTTCTCTGGTAAATCCTAGCATTCTTTCCTAGATGATATGTTTGAAATGAGAAAATCTTTACTATTCTAATTCTTCTCCTTGGAGGAGGCAGGCACTACCTGTGTCTAGTCAGCCATCTTGATCTGGGTCTTCATTTTGAAGGCCAGTTTATTGATCTTTTCTATTATTATTTTTTATTTCTCTTATTTTTACTCTGATCTTTAGTATTTCTTTTCCTCTGATGTCTTTGAACATGTTCTTCTTGTTCTTCTCTTCCTAGTTCCTAGTTCTTCTACCTTGTTCTTCTCTTCCTAGTTCCTTGCAGAGTAAAGTTAGGTTGTTTATTTGAGATCTTAATTCTTAATATAGGCATTTACTGTTATAAATTTCCTCTTATAATTGCTTTTACTATGTCTCATAATTTTGGTATATTGGATTTTTATTGATCTCAAAATTTTTATTTTTATTTTACTGTTTATTCTTGACCTATTTGTTGTTTTGGAGTGTGTTGTTTAATTTCCACATATCTGTTCATTTTCCTATTTTCTTTCTGTTATTGATCTTTAGTTTCCTAACATTGTTTGGAAAAGACACTTGATATGATTTCAGTCTTTTTTAATTTGTTAAGACTTGTTTTGTGGTCTAACGTATAATCTATGCTGGAGAATGTTACCTGTGTGCTTCAAAACAATGTGTATTTTGCTGCTGTTGTATGGAATTTTCTATATATATATATATATATATATATATATATATATATATGGGTTTGTTTGTTCTATAGTATTGTTCAAGGACACTATTTTCTTATTGATTTTCTGTCTGGATGATATATCCATTGCTAAAGGTGGGGTATTTAAGCCCCTTACTATTATTTATCTGTTAATATTTGCTTTATATATTTTGGTGTTCCAATGTTGAATACATATATATTTGTAATTGTTACATTCTCTTAATAAATTGTCCCCTTTAACATTATATAAAGCTTCCTTTTTCTGTTGTGATTGGTTTTTATTTAAAGTCTATTTTGTCTTATAAAAGTATAGCCACCCTTGCTCTCTTTTAGTTACCATTTTCATAGAATAGTTTTCTCCATCCCTTTGCTTTCAGCCTATGCGCATCCTTAAAGTGAGTCTCTTGTACGTAGCATACTGTTGGATCAGGCTTTTTTATCTATTCAGTTACCATGTGCCTTTTGACTGGAGAAGTTAATTCATTTAAATTTAAAGTAATTATTAATAAGCAATAACTTTCTACTGCCATTTTGTTGTTTTCTGACTGTTTTGCAGTTTTTCTTCCTTTCTTCCTTTTTTGCTGTGTTTCTTTGTAATTAGGTGTTTGTCTCTAATGCTATGCTTTAATTTCTTTCTTTTTATCTTTTGTGTTACTACTACAGATTTTTGTGTTTGTGGTTACCATGAGGCTAAATAAAATGTCTTACAACAAGCTATTTTGAGCTAATAACAGCTTAACTTTGATCTTACACAAAACCCTCTACCTTTCAACTTTTCCTACTTCCACATTTTATGTAATTTATGTCATAATTTACACCTTTTATATATCATGTATCCTTTACCAATAATTGTGAATATAGTTATTTTTAATACTTTTGTCTTTTAACTTTTATGATAGAGTTAAGAGTATTTTATGCACCACCATTACATTATTGGAGTATTCAGGTTCATTAGGCTTTATAGAATCCTGTCAAGTTTTTCATTCCAACATCTTTATCTACCACAGACACTTTAAGTACCTTGGGATTGACTGGGTCATATGGCTTAAGTGACAGAGCAGCTTTTATGATAACCTGAATCCATTGAAAAGAGCACTTTTGTCTTTGGCCCCTTTCACATAATTCAGTGAATAATTTTAAGGAGCATACAAGAATAAAATATGTTGTCTCCCAGATCCAAGGAGGCCAAGTAGTACTTGTGTTTCCTTTTTTAGTGATAGGGGATGTCAGGTATATCAGTTTGTTCTTTAACTTGAAAAGATTACCTTACTGTATTCTAGACTGCTAGACCCTTTGCATTTCACTGAAGCTGCAGGTTCCTTAATTGTATAAAATTTTCTTCTCAGACTTTGGCACACATGTGCCTCACCAATGTCTAATCAGTATATTAATCTCAATACAGAAGATCAATACTTTGTCCTATGGAATGAAAAATGATCAACATCCCTGCAAACTAGATTGTGACCAAAGCCTAGAGAGTTGACATAGCCCTATGGTAAAGTAGCAAAGGAGTATTTTCACAGACTGATGAAAGAAGATTGAATTTGGTAGTCTTTGTTAAAAGGTAGGAAAAAAACAAAACAAAAACAAAATAAACAGACAATAAAAGAATAAGCACTTGCCATATCAATGGCCAGATACCAGATGAGGTTGGTGGAAAAGTCACGTCTAGAACAGCAGCTATAATGGAGTAATTGTGTCGTTAAGTTTATTATAACCCACTCATTCTCTAAGATTTATCTGTCTTCTTTCTACACAGGCCAATTAGAGATGGTAAAGAGAAATGCAATGTCAGTCACTACTTCTGTAACCTTTGATATTTAAGGAGAATTCCTCTAGAAATTTGATATTGCTTTCAGCAGGTAGAGAAAGTTTAAAAGACTTCAACTTGACCTTTTCTATCATAATAGTTCTCATTTCGCAAGTTCGTAAACCATGTGGGTATTTGGTCAGTTGCTAAATACATTGATTTCCACAATATATTATGGAACTTGGAAAATAACCATAGAATTAGAGATGATATAAGAGGGTTCCACCACAGAAGAACCCAGCCTCTCCTCCATTCACAGGGCCCTGGATCTTTGAACTGGTTAAATATGAAAATACAATGAGGGATCATGACCCTCTGTTGTAGTAATTTAGTTCACCAGACATGAATATTTTCTTTTTTGATTTTAGAAATCAAGGAAGATTTTTGTAGGCTTCCTGTTTCTTTCAGACTTAGAGATGATCCATTGTTCATAACTAAGGATTTCTCAGACAATTCTCACAGCTATGATCCATAGGCTACCATACAGCCCATTATGGTAACTATGCCTATCTTTTCTCTGGTTCTTAGATGCCAATGTTTTGCCCTTGTTATTCTGGGATCTCATCTTTCTGATTGATGTCAAGGACCCTGTTATGAAAGCAGCATTTCCCACTGTAATTCCTGGACTACAGATTTCAGGCACAAACATAAATGTTGTTCAGGAAGCTTAAATGAAGTGAGTATACTCCTAGCCCTTCTGTGGTACATAACGAGAAGGTAGGTTAGGAAGGAATCCACAGTAAATCTACCCCAACATTTCTATTTCCCAAAGCCTTTATTTTTTTTTTTTCATACAATAAGGAAATGTTGGCATCTCAACTTCATCCAAGGCATTCTATCAGTGTGCCATGTCTACGAACGATGTGTTGGTGGAAGTTGTCCCACAATGAAAGCCACCATGTTAGTTAGTGGGTGCTGCCATGTCTGTAGAAGTCACTAAATCTGACTGCCACCTCAACTGGCTTCCCCAAAAGACCAGGAACCTCTACTTCTCAACTGCCTTTCAAATTTCGTGTGAGTTTTTCTCATTGGTTAACTCTAAACTAGAGCCATATAGTGGAGGGAGTATTGGAAAAATTACTGATTCTAATTCTTTCAAATTTTATTTTCCTGCCTATATATGGATTCTTTATTTTTCCCTGAGTTTTTGTCACATACTCTTTCTCTTCGCATGACTAATGGTTACTATTTGAATAAAACATTTTATAGGTTTAAGACAATGTTGCTACCTTCCAACAAGAGCTTACACTTTGCTCAACACTTTGATTTAAAGTGACTGATCAAATAAAAAAGGGAGCAAATACAGTCGAGGATAGGCAGCAGATTTGGTAAGGTTCAGTTTAATTCTGTTTTATTCTTTTTATATTTTTTATTTTCCTGTTCATAGAGCATAGGCCTCTAGGGATCCCAACCAAGAATCTAGTTTATCCCTAATAGTCCTCTTTCTCACACGTTATAAACATTAATCTTTTGTCTTCCCAGCTTGACAAGATTGCAAAAATCTCCGTCACATTTTCATATGGTTTTTGCTTAGCATTTTATCTTCTTTTCTGAGCAGCTGTAAATTTCAGCCAAGGCTTTGAGGGGAGTATTGTCTGTGGGTCAGGCTCAGCCATCCCCTCTTCCCTTTTCTCTTAGACATTGACCACTGATGTTCCAAATTTTGTCTTTCTAGCCTGATTAGACTACCCATATTTCAGCTGTTTTCTCCTCTGCCCGAGGAGTAGGTCTCTCTCAGAGACATTCCCAGATTCTCAACCTTTTGTATGGTGCCCAGAATCAGAAGAAGCCTCCAGGCAAAACTATAGCTTCAGAATGTAAGCACATTTCCCAGTGGTTATCCCTTTATGAAATCTTGATCTGTCTAATCCATGACTTCAGCAGCTTTCTGATGATTTTATTCTATTTTATTCACTTTTTTGTTGTTGTTTATTTTTTATAGTTTTTCAGGATTACTTTTTGGAAGAGAGTAATTGCCTACTGTAAGTTTCTCCAACAAAAAGCCAAGCTTAGATTCATTATTGGCTTTGATCAGTACTTTCAGCATTGTTATTACTCACAACTTGATTCTATATTTATAGCTCACCAGAATGACATAAAAGCGCCTATTTTCCATCAATGTGGTTAGCATTAGATATTATTAAAAATAGTTTTTACTATTTGCCAAAGAAAAGGATAAAACATTATCTTAAAATTGTTTTCATTTGTCTTTTCATGCCTTAAAGTGAAGTTGAACATCTGTTCTTCCTTTTTTTCTTTCTTTTCTTTTGCCTTTTGAATTTCTGTTTCATTGAAATGACAGCTTATGCTATTTATACAGGTTTGTTGGACTCTGTTTATAGGTTTTTTTCTTTTGGTTTGGGGTTAATTATTTACTTATTCATGCTTTTTAATACCAATATACATAAGCTTTCTTTATATTGCAAATATTAAAAGTTTTCAATATTTTTAAATTTCAAAATGTTAAGGGGCTACAAATGGTTTGTCACGCACACACACACATTTCAACAAAACATTTTGTGATGATACATACAATGCTGTTGATTAAAAAAATAATATAAAAATTTTTAAAATAATTTTTTGTTTGAATCTTCTATATGGTAGTTAACTAAAATAAAGATTTAATAGTTTCTCAAGTATAAATTCTAAAATATATATATTAGGTACTTCAAAATTTAATACTCAAGATAAAATAATTGTTAAATGTATTAATATGAGTATAATCAATCAAAATTGTTTGATAAGGTACATAAAGTAGACTAGGTGAATTCAGCTCAGCAGCATGGTGTTTTCTTAAGGCAATTAGAAAGATCGATCTTGACTTCCTTTGTTCAATGAAGAATTCAGTAAAACTGGAAATAACTAAGCTGTCGTTTGTAATTGAAAAAAGAAAACAATTGTTTTATTATAGATACTTCTTGTTAGCTTTCATCCATATTTATACTAAATATGACAGTTTAAGAAGCAATTCTAGGAATTGTATACCTTTGCTCTTGCTTCAGGTTATAGATAAGCATAGCCTCCAAGTCATGTGCATCCTGAAATGTTTTGATCTTATCTGTCCCTCTTCCCACCCTTCTTATTTTTATTTTCTTCTTCTTCTTCTTCCTCCTTCTCACTACTTTAGCTTTATCTTCTCTTACTTCTTTCATCTATTTCTTTTCTTCCTCTTCACCATATCAAAGTTATATCCAATTTCATATATGCACATATATATTCCCCAAAGGACATATCAAGCATGATTCATCAGGAAGATCCATGTTGATTATGCACTTTTAGTTATTGCGTATCATACGAATAACTCAGAAAAATTAAGCAAAAGTAGCATTTTCACTAATTGTAGGGAAACAATTTTATTGGAGACCTATTTTTGACTACATACCATACTTTGCAGATATCATTTAATCCATGCGACAAATACATTAGCCATATATTTGCATGCACATTTGTCAATGAGAAAAATTATTGTCAGTGAGGTTAAATAAAGTCACATATTTCACATAGGTAAGTAACTGTATTGGATAGGGTTGCTTTTAAGCTTCATGTAAAAATATCTGAATTATATTCCCTTAGGTATTTAGTAAGATATTGTCTCACATCTGAAAAATCTGGCGGTGGACAGTTCCAGGATTGGATGAGCAGCTCAGTGATGCCATGAAAGTCAAGCTGGGGACACCCTTATGTAATGCCTTTCTCAGTAGTTGGGTATTTTACTCAGGCTGTGGCCCACCAAATCACGTTGTCACTGAGGTTTCTATTAGCAGGTCCTAAATTCAGAGATGGGAAGCATTAGGATCCCTGGATGACAAGAGAGTGCTTACAATATAATTATCCCCTTTCCATGAAGGAGGAAACCTTTCTTTGGATCCCAATAGAAAACATCTTATATTTTATTGGTCAGCACTAGGGAATGTGGCTACTCCTAGTTGGAAATGAATCTGGAAAACTGAAGCTTTGGCGTTCTCTGCATCATTCATGAAACGCAGTCTTTGTAAACATAGAGGAATTAAGAGTTGTGAAATAGGCACCTGCATTAGCTGCCACAGGTTTAGAAAGGAATTCCAGATTAAGGTTTTCTAATGTTAGAGGCCATGCTATGTACACCAGAATAAATATTCAATAATAGATTATTTGGGGCTATTTTTAATAATGTCAAGATATTTCATTATCGCTATAGGCTATGATAGTCCTTCAACATTTAAGAGTTCTGCGTGGTGGCAAATGTGTTTGATCTTTATAATTGATGATTAAATATGTACTTGATAATCAAATACCAATTTATAATTAAAATAAACTGCAAATTTGATTTAATTTCACTCCTCTCCAACTCTGCCAGTGTTTGTTTCTTCCTGAAAAAGTTTCTATTATCTGAATATTACTCACATACAAAAAAAAAACCAAATTTACAGTTTTTTCTTCACAAAGATTTGCAGCCAGAATCACTGTGTGCACAGTCATATCAGACAGTGCCATTCCTTTACCCCAATCCTGCAAAGGGTTCCCATGTTTTGTTTTTTCTTTGAGACAGAGTCTCACTGTGTTGCCTGGGCTAGAGTGCTGTGGCATCAGCCTAGCTCATAGCAACCTCAAATTCCTGGGCTCAAGCGATCCTTTTGCCTCAGCCTCCCAGAGTGCGAGGATTATAGGCGTGAGCCACCATGCCCGGCCCTAAGGGTTCCCAAGTTATTCAGTGTAAAAGCCCATATCTTTATGTGGGCTTACAAGGTCCCTTCCAATATGAGATTCTCCATTACCACTCTGATTTCTTCTTCCTATAGCTCACTCCTCCACAGCCACGTGGTCTCTTGTTCATGCTGAGCATTCCAGAGGTGTTGCTGTCTCAGGACACTGCCTGGGAAGCTCTTCTGTGATGTGTACACACTGCTACACTCTCATTTTTCAGGTTTTTATTCAAATGTTACTGTCTCTATGAAACCTTTTATGACCACCTATATAAAACAGAACCATCCACCAAGGGACTCCCTATCCTCTTTTTCTGCTTTGATTTACTTCATTCCACTTAGCACTTCCCAACATAACAAATCTTTTAGTTGTGTATTTTGTTCATATTCTTTCTCTTCCTATTAAAATACAATCTCCGTAAGTGGAGATAGTTTTGTCTTCCTAATCCACTACTCTACTCTCAGCACCTAGAAGAAGCTGTGAAATATAGTAAGTGCTCAATAAAAATTTATCAAATGTTTAATGACATCAACAACAATGGCAGCAACAATTTCTATATAGACAGGTTTTCAAGAAAATTTGTTTAGATGGAGTAACTTGAAAATTCAAAAAATGTAAATCACTGGTGTCAAAATTGTGAAGTGGAGTCTGGTGAAAATTATAAATAACCAAAAGCTTTTAAGTCTTCCAATCTCCTTGTTTAGTGATGACAAAGTAATAATATTTACTCCTTAGAAGTAGCAGGTGGATTGTGATACATTTTTTTTCCTGTGCAACAAAGTATTTCAGAATCATCATTATATATGACTTAGATAAAAATTTATCAAAATATGGAGCAATTCACTGAATTACTTCAAACAAAATAGAAAACATGCACACACATACAAATTTATAATTTCCTGGACAACAAAATTCTTCCATCTCTCTAAAGATAGCCTAGGACTCAGATGAGTACAACCCTAGTGGACGTTCATATAATATTCTACAGAAAATGTATGCGAACTACTGATGCTGAGGTTTCTGAAATTACACTAATTCCTGTCCTTTCTGAGTCATGGTTGCATAAGTCTCTTCCCTATATACATCATATTTCTTCCAAATCATTTATCATTTAAATTAGTCAGTGTTAGTTTATATTGCCATCAAATAAAAATAAGAAGGGTGGGAAGAGGGGACAGATAAGATCAAAACGTTTCAGGATGCACATGACTTGGAGGTTATGCTTATCTACTACCTGAAGCAAGAGCAAAGATACACAATTCTTAGAATTGTATATCTTCCTAAGGGCTAAATAAAAAGCCCTTTGGAAAGACTTGCTCCACCACTGATTTCAATCAACCACCTAATGCTGCCCTTCCCTTTTTATAATTTTGACATGACAACAGACCAGCATTCCTTCCTGATAAGAGACCATTGAGTAAGCGGTTATGACCAGTCTGTGGAGGTTGCATACAGAAGGCCTTTGTGTCCTCTGCTTCACCTTTTGACAGCAAAGGGCTGAAAACACCACTCTGGGATTATAGTAATGCATCCGTTTTTTGAACATGAGTTCCATAAAGGAGCATGGAGCTCAATTGCACATGTACGTGTTTGTCAACAAGTATGTGTGCAACATGGCCACCTATAGGCTGGGAACCCTTGTAAGAAATTAAGCTCTCCTTTGCAAATTTATGGACCTCATCATTCTTTAGTTGACAGTCTCATGACTGCTGTCCTCATATGAGTGCCCAATATTATCTGGATTTTAAGTGGCAATTTAAAATATAGACTCAAAATAAAGAGATTCCAATAATTACAATGGGAATAAAAATTTATATTTGATCCTTATAATAACCTTTTGTTTTTAACTCTGGTTAGGTGTTTGGACAAGACTCTTTTTTCACAAATTTTCAAATATTTCAGTTTTCACCTGTTTATTTATAAATAGTAAAATCCTTTTTCTCTTTCAGCCACTTTAAAAATGAATTTATAATGATGATATAGCAGTTGAATTTATAATAAAAATTAAATCATGGCTTCTCTATTCTCCCTTCATGATCTTTTTCACCTTCACATTTCCTATGATCATTCCTATCAACCACACTCTTCCATCACTGTCATTGACTAACCTTATGGCATGCTGCTATGGATTAATTTACCAAGCCATCTGTTTGATTTCTATAGTCTAAGTATTTCTACATCATATGCCCTGGCATTAAACTGCATTTATTCAGTCAGGAGCATTAGTTTAATCTGCAAAAGATGCAGCAATTTGTCTGGAAATTCCAGCTGGCATAATGCAAACATCAGCACCAGGCAGATGATTTTTGATCCACACAGATGAGTGTAATCCTCTTTTTATTATACTTATTTATGTTTTTCTTCTATATTTTATTGCTTTATTACCACTGTGCTTTGATCTCACTTTTGTGATACTGCCATAATATATGGCAAGACCTTTTGTCTAGTGAAATTATCAGCTATTCTCTCTGGATAGAAGGTCATGATTTTGAGGGGCTAATAGAGGTATGAGGAGAAAATCTGACTTAAACTCACTTTTCTGATAGGCTTTTAATTTGGGAATTTTTTATGCTAAACTCAATAATTTAATTGATTTAAAGCTTTATAAGCATTACTATTAAGCACTGTTCTCAAATGCCCTCTCTTCTTATTCAAATTATTTTCAATATAAGGCCATTTATTCCATGGGGATTGGGTTGGCACCCAAAGAAAATCATTGCTAGGCCAGTCACTCTTCATCACCGATAACGTAGTTTCTCAGCCTCAGAAATATGACCATTTGGAGCTGGAAGTTTTTTGTTATGGTATCACTATCCCGTGCATCATAGGATGTTTGGAAGCATCTCGGATATGTATCCACTGGATGTCAGTAGCACCATTACCCCAGTGTGACAAAAAAAAATGTCTGTGATATTGACAATTGTCCTTTAGCAGGAGAGAGAAAAATCACTTCTAGTTGAGAACCACATATCCACAGGGTTGAGATCTGGTTTAAGTGATTGTCATAGGTAATATTAAATGGTAAATGAAAGAGTAGGGAAACCGTGAAGAAAGGCAGAGAGGTTGAATGAGTATAGGTTGAATGAGTGTAAAAACGTGGAAATACACCAGGGATCATTGTTGCAATCAACTAGTTACAGGGGGTCTGTATGTGAGATTTAAAGGTATATGGTTATATGTACTTCAAGATCCCCTTTGAAAACCAGTTGTTGGTTTCCCTTCTTTTCTTCCTGTCCATTTTTTTCCATTCTTCTAAGACATGTTCTGACTTGTGCCTATGTTTAGTTAAACAGTTTCTGCCTAGTTCCTGAGTCCCAGGCTCTACCATGTATCTGGGTGCTGCTAACTGCAATTTCTCCTTCATCTTCTCTGAATTACTTTAGAATCTGCTTCCTGCTTCAGTCTATTTATCGGTGGAAACTCTGCCATTATATCCCCCAGTAATGGCTAAATTCCTATAATGTGCCATCAGAATTTCCCTGAATGACTCTTAAAAATTCCAATAGCACTTACTAACCAGTTAATGTTTTATATGAAATTTTATGTAAAAATTGTTTTCAAGTACCACAACACTTCATTACAAGCAATTGAGGCATCCAAGAAAAGAATTAATTACCTACTAAATTTTTATTTCTAGGTAGATGTTCTTTGGAAAACCTGAAAGTAAACACGCCCTACACCCTGTCATGGGATTTCCATGCCAATTTCCATTTTTTCACTAATCCAACCTATCAGACCTCCATGTATTTAATTCATACATAGGTGCTCATGTCCTAAAATATAACACATAAAAAATAAAGTAATTTGGGGAAATGTCATTTTGGTTGCAATAATTCTTGTTTTCTTTCCTCCTTCACTTATTTATATAAGCATTCCTTATTCTCTCCCACATTCCAAACTTTTTATTTAGACCCTGCTATATTTCAGACACTTTGCTAAATGCTGTAGTTAAATGATGGAAAAAAAAAAAAAAAAGACATCTTCCTTGCTGTCTTTAAACTTCAGTGGAAGCTACTAGCAAATGTGCATTACAGTACAGGATGCCAGGTAAGCTACTAGGAATAGAAAGTGCCAGAGAAGCAAAAAGGGAAGAGCATTTCTTTTTCTTCCCTCCTTTTGTTTATGTTTTACTTGTTTCAAAACAAAATTGATGTTGAAACTTGGAAAGAAGGATAAATGGTGTTTAGACAAATAAAGAAATCAAAGAACATCATTCTAGCCCCAGGGAATAGCATACCCAAAAGCTTAAAAATTACTTAGGGCAGAGCACATTTTTTAAAACTGAAAGAAGTTCAATATGGCTAGATCCTAAAGTGTATGGAAGGAAATGGAAGAAGGCGTATATGAAAATGGAAGAAACCGGATTACAGTGACATATTTTACATAAGAGAATTTGAATTTTATTTTGAGGATGAAAATGAACGATTTAACTGAACTGGAGGGGGCAGTATTTTAGAAATATAACTCTGCTATTGCAAGTGAATTGCACGGGCAGGAAAACCACTAAAAATACTGTTTTAATATTGCTTATTATAGAGCAATTCCGATAATCTTCTTCCATGAAATTCCTCTTTTTACAAATTATTTTAACACGTAGACCAAGGTATATATTTATTTCTGCCAACTTGAGTCGTGCTTTGAATGATCTTTCCCTTAAGGGTCCTAATGTTGATGGCATAATACTAGCAGTGGGGTGAGGTCTTCCCCATACCTACTGCTTACTCTCATGTATAGGAAGCTTCACTCTCATGTATTACTCTTGGCCCATTTCCTGACTCATATGTTGTGTTATGAATGTAAAGTGCCCACTGTAAGCAAAGGGGTCTTCTCTGTTAGCACATTTTCCTGAGATATGAACAAATTCTCAAAGACACTTTCATTAGATGAAGGCAGCATTTTCATTCCCCTTTTGAATTATTTCTTTAGGTTTTTATATCATTTATATCTTAGTTGTTCTAAAACTTAAGTGAAGAAGAGAATTGCTTTTGTGTCTTTTTAAACTTCCCCAAATAATACTTTCTAATAAAATCTAAGCAAATCATATGGGATGGGACTATATATACTCAAATAGTTGACTTTACTTTCATTCACACACACACACACACACAAGTATCAAACAAGTCCTTTAAATTAATCACAGGAGCAAAAAGCTTCATTTATATCAACAACCCTCCCCAAACCTAGATTGCCTAACAGAAAAAAAGTCATAAGACTTATTTATTTGTATTTGTTTTATAAAGGTAAATTAAGTTTATTATTATAGAAAATATAAAATGTTCATGAATCATTAAAATATGCAGTTTTGGAGACAATGATTTTCTTAATCATTCAACATGAACTTTAATTTGGGTTTGGTAATGTTTAATATGAAGAGTCTAACATTTTTCAAGACCAAATGAAGTCACTTTCACTATCCAAAGTAAAATGGCACAATCCTCACATAAGTGCATTTAATTCTGAAAATGTAATTATGAGAACTTAATGAGAAGAAAGTCAAATTAATTGCCTTACTGCTTCTTTTTTATCCCAGTGTCCTCGAACAACCTTATTTTGATATTGATGACATTCAGTTGAAGACTAATTACTATGATTTTAACTTGGTATTAATTATCTTTTTTTAAAGAAAAATAAAGCAAAAGTACTGCTCCTTAAATTCAGTTCTGTTTTTTCTATTTGGAATAAAAGACTAAAATCTTAAACTTCTTAGTAAATGTGAATTGAAGCTTGATCCATACTTATTTACTGCATTATCTCTCTCTCTTTTTTCTTTTGAGACAGCCTTGCTCTGTTGCCCTTGGTAGAGTGCAGTGGCATCATCATAGCTCACTGCAATCTCAGACTCCTGGGCTCAAATAGTCCTCCTGCCTCAGCCTCCCTAGTAGCTGGGACTACAGGTGCATGCCACCACGTTTGGCTAATTTTTCTATTTTTAGTATAGACGGACTCTCACTCTTGCTCAGGTTGTTCTCGAATTCCTGAGCTCAAGCAAAAATCCTCCCTCCCTGGCATCCCAGAGCGCTGGGATTACAGGCGTGAGCCACCACGCCTGGCCTGCATTATCTCTGTATGAACTCATGTTTTCACATGCTGTTTCTGCTGTAGAAGGTATACAGTGAACAGCATTTGAGAAAGTTGTGTTTCGTTTTATTCTTATAGCCATAATCTCCTATATGTGGTTACTTTATTTGCCTAAGAATTAGGGTTGTATTGTTTGCCTCTCAAATGTTTTTGATATAACAATTAAAAATATATAACACATGTGCTAAAGTCATAAAGCAAACTTTCAAACTTTAAGATTAATAATAAATAATTGCTTTATATTTTAGCTCCTGTGTTTTTTTCTCCTCGTTTTTATATAAATTCTTTGCATCTAGGTGCTCAGTGATCCCCATTCACATTAGATTTTTCATAGACTATGAACTCAGCAGAATTTCCAGTCTGACCATTCATGATTTTACCCCAAGATACAAGAAACAGAACATACCTAGAATGTTTGGATCTCTTTTTTCCTCTGCCAGAAATATTTTTCTCCAAATCTTGTGTACCAGGCTTGTTTTTGCTCATCTTTCAAGTCAAAATATAAATGTTTGCTCCTTTATGAATTTTTCCTGGAGTGCTGGCTCTCTACCCCTGGCTTCTCCATTGCAGTGTCTGTATTGATCTAGTAATAGAACTTTCACAATGCAGTGCAATGATTTTGTTGTAAGTCTGTCCTTTCTAGACGATTGACTTTGTAGTGAAGGATAGCTCTCTACTTAGTTTTGAGGTTAAATGGCTTAATATATAACATGCATAGATATTGTTTGTTGAAATTAAAGATATATATAGCCTTATGCTACTTTCAACCAGAGATCTGGTATCAGGCATTGTGTGTCTCAAGATCAATGTAATACCATTTTCAGGGATATTTATATTTGAAGTTCTATTTCTAAATTAAGAATTGAATCATTTATCTCCTCTTAAATAAATGCATAACACTGATGGAAGAAGTAAAAAGGTACCTGGAATAACAGTAAAAAGCCATCAGTAGGCTTAACCTAGTTGCCTATATTTACCTTTAATTATTGTCGGCTTAATTATTCTGAAACAAAATGGTTTAGTCCTGTGTTTACTCAAATTCATATTGATTCAAATTAATATTCATATATAAAACATGTTTTATCAGAACTTAATGTCTGTCTATTATAACAAATATGAGGACATTTACATATAAAAATAAGTGCTGGACAAATTAATGTCACAGAATACATACAGAAAATATTGAAATAAAAATGTTAACTATCTTGCCATAGAATTACCCTGACGATGCTTGAACCATGTTGTAGGAGTCAGCTTCGTTCTCATAGCTGGGCGTGTCATCTACCATATCTTCTCTATCCAACACCAGCTCCTACACTAGGAAAGTTCTCTGGTTGGTTTTGGACCAATCCAGTCTTCCTCCATTTCTTGGCTCTAGTTCTATAGAATAACTGTAGAATATTGTGGAAATGTAACATCCTGAGATAAGAAGAGGCTGACTAAAACATCCTATGTCTATTTTAGTCCTCCCTAAAAGCAGAATGTCCTTCAACACTTTGACCCAGCATGTCACATCACTCCAAGGTGTAAAACCCAGGGCAGGTCACTTTCTAAGGTCCCTCAGCTGTGGTGCAAGTGAGGTTCATGCAAATGAGACTTTATCCACACTAGGAAGCTTTTCTGAGCCATGGGGAATTGGCTTGCAATGATTCTAGGCTTCTATTGTCCCTTGTCCCCATCTGTAAGTAGTAAACCCACTTCATGTAAGTACCCGTATGTGAGGGTGTTCTGACTCATTGTACTCTGACAAGTTTACTAGTGCCCTATGAACCTGCTTCACACCCACCACTCAGAAAGTATGAGATATAATCCCCCTCCCACAATCCCATCTTTCCATAGTGAGACAATGGTTGATAAAATTACCAAGTTACCAATTGCTCTAAAATTCTTGAAGAGATAGTAGTGCTCTCACTATCTTGTATAGTTGTCTTCCCTGTTCCAATTGTTGTCAGCTCAAAGTCAGAATTATTCAATATTAAGTAGTACGAAATGTTTGTACCCCCATGATATCCTGAATTAAAAAAGTAGTACCATATATGTAGTAATAAATTGTATAATGGCATTTCTGATAAAGAATGTATTCTAGTTTGCACATTAAATGAAGCTTTTGATTAGCTTATTAAATATATTCATCTGTAACATTTCATTATATAGATATTAATAAATATATAAACTATATTTTAAATAATATGTTGTGTTGATAATATAGTAATAAACAAGACACACAAAGTTGTATTCTTATAATGAAGGAAGAGAACAAAAACAAGAAAAAATAACAACTATGCAAATATACTTAAATAATATACTTAGAGATTATAATTGCATTGAAAGAAATAAGCAGAGTCATCAGATATGTAGTAATAGGTAGAATGTCTTGTTTACATGGGCTTGCCAAGAAAAGATTTTTCTGAGAAGTGACATTAGACCTAGGATGAAAAGTTGACAGCAAGGCAAAACTCCAGGACTGAGGAAAAGGGGGGTCACATTCCAAAATGGAAAGAGCAACACCAGAATCACCATAACAGAAACCAGCTTGGCATGCTTAACAATCAGAGGATAAGCCAATGGTGCTGGATTATATTGACAAGACAAATGATTGGGTATATGGCTAGAGAGTTAGATAGTAGCAAGATCATGATAAAATTCTAGAGTTTTCCCAAGCACAGTGAGAACCCATCAAATGGTGTCAAACAGGGGATTGGTGAAATCTAATTTTGTTTTATTGTAATTAATTTAGAAGCTGTGATATAAATGAATTTTGAATTTGAAAAAGAAGGGTAGGACCAGATATTATTTGGAGGACAATGGAAGAATGAGAATATCTTAAAAGCTAATGAGTGGTAGTGGGAATGCAAGAACCGCTTTTGAGTTAGTTATGACAAAACTTACTGACAAAATATGTATTTTCAATAAATATAAGCTATGACAACAGGGATGATTCCTAGATTTTTGAATGAAATAATTGAGTAATGGGTATGGATTTTTTTATTTCAGTTTTATATAGATTATCAATATCACTTCCAGTATGCATCTATAAATGTGTGTGTGTGTTTATCTGTTTTTATTTAAAGTGCTCTAATCTATAGGACTTTTCTCACTTCTCAGTATTAGAGGAAAGTATTAGAGAGAATATACTTTCTTAGAAAACTTTAATATATAAAGATACTTAAAGTATCATCTATTTTAGCCAAAATCCCAGTACAGTTTAGCTCTCCTTATTGGTGGGTTCCTTACCCATGGATTCTACCTACCACATACTGAAAATGTTTGAAAAAAAAAAATCATTTGTACTGAACATATACAGACTATTTTTTCTTGTCCTTATTCCGTAAACAATATATTATAACAACTAT
Source organism: Lepilemur ruficaudatus (assembly GCA_963574885.1). Taxonomy (NCBI): domain Eukaryota; kingdom Metazoa; phylum Chordata; class Mammalia; order Primates; family Lepilemuridae; genus Lepilemur; species Lepilemur ruficaudatus. The sequence goes on along the minus strand of CAUYRT010011273.1, from coordinate 5,375 downwards.
TTCCATAGCATTTGCATTGAATTAGGTATTACAAGTAATCTAGAGATGATTTAAAGTATGTAAGAGAATGTGCACAGGTTTATAGAAATACTGCCTCATTTTATATCAGAGACTTGAGCATCTGTGGATTTGGCTATCCCTGAGAGTTCGTGAAACCAGTCCCCCATAGACACCAAGGGATAACTATACACTTCTTAAATTTTTTTGTGTTCTTTATTAAATTTGAGGGATTATTTGCAAATTAAAGACTTATAAAATTTAATTTTCAGTAAATATTTAGGAAATTTACCATAGGAATCCATGAATATATGCATATAATATAACCAGAATAAAGTACTATGACTTCATACAGATCCCAAAATTTATAAATGCCCAGATAATTGAGAGTTAATCTGAAAATGTTGATGATTTACACATACATGCAGGTAATGAGGATGAAAAAAGAAGCGATGAAACTATTAAGTTCTTGAGTAATGTTTGCAAAAATAACTGTTTGATGAGAGTCAGGTATTATGGAAGCAGAACAAAATTCTAGATATACTTTTTAAATATGCATATATATATGATACAGGTCACTGGGGAGAGCTATTCATACGAGATATCAAATAATACTAAAGTATTATTAGTTTATTTTATATGCTGCAGATAAATTTTTATAATTACTTTTGAATGAATCCCTTATTTATAAACAAGAAGTAATTTTTCTATGTCCTTTTAAAATTTTTCTATGATATTAAGATTACAAATCAAATATAATCATTATCTAGTTGACATGAATGTGTTATACACTTTCTCTTTAAATTCATAGATCTATTTCCTACCAACCTTCCACCAAGCAGCAATAATAAAAAATCAAGTAAGTGTACCTGAGAGACTTGAATTTTATGTAATTTTAAAATCATTATATATGTGGAGAATATATGCCTCTGAGATTTATCCTTTCTTTTACTTGACATTGAAAAGGTTTTAAATATTTCCAAATATGCCTCTTTTAATCTGTATGTTGTATATAAACCAGCGGTCCCCGAGCTTTTTTGGCACCAAGGAACAGTTTCATGGAGGACAGTTTTTTCATGGACAGGGGGTGAGGGGATTGCTGGGAGGTAGAGCTCAGGCCCGTAATGGGAGTGACGGGTATTGGCTGTAAATACAGTTGAAGCTTCTCTGGCTAGCCCACCGCTCACCTCCTGCTGTGCAGCCCAGTTCCTTAGTTTCATGGAAGACGAGTTTTCCATGGCCTGGGGGGTACTGTGTGTGGCTCTATGGCCCAGTTTCTAACAGGCCACAGACCAGTACCGGTCCACAGCCTGGGGTGTGAGGATTGCAGATATAAACAATTCCAAGTCATATGTCTGTTTTTTGCTAAATATGTAATGCCATACAATTTATTTCTATTTTCATATTGAAATTTACATATAGAAATGCATGGAAAAATATTGTTAAATGACATACAAGTTTGGGGAAAAATTATACATTGTCTCATTGTCCAAATTGTCCGAATAAGGGCACTATAAAACATGTGGCATTTTTCTTATACTTTTTGATTTTTTCAATGTGAATTATATCATTTCTTTCAACATAATCACAAAGAAAGATTTTTTAAATTACTTGTGTTACATTTACTTTTCTGTCATAAACCAATTTTATGTTATAATCTAGTCTTAGAAATATTATTCTTAATGATTGTTCTATAACATTAAAAATTATTTTAAATGTCAATGTTAAACTTATAGTAACTTCGTAACTGGTCCTAGTGAGCAGGTCTCATAGACTGTAAATTCCTCTCTTTAAATTTAATTCTTCATATTAAAGCTTTTTAAAATATGTTAGTTATTATCTAATAGTGAGTAAAAAATATATTTCAGATTAAATGTAATCAATAGAGACAACTCCTGCAAAGTCTACTTTTCCTCCAGTCTTGTCAATGAAATAGCTAAGTCTTTTATCAGTTAAGATTCTAAGTAGAAATCAGCAGTTCTGAATCTCTGGGTATTGCACACCATGTGTGATGAGATGGAGGAGGGAGGCCATTCTCTTGAGATTTTCTGATACACCAAAGTCCATTTCACCACCTGCTGCTGTGCTGAGATCATAGGTCCTCAAGTGAAGCTACTTAAGTTCCAGTCCTACTTCTGTTCCTTCCAGGCAGTGTAACTGAGATACATCATGCAATGCCTTGTAAAACCTCAATTTTCTGAACTATCAAGTGGGAAAAGAAATTATACTTCTCCCATCTAAGTGTAAGAATGAATGGATGTAATGTGCTTAAACAGTTGTTAATTATTAGTATGCCTTTACCAGCACCAAGACAATTATTATTTGCATTATTATTATTAAATTACATTTTATATCCAGAAGGCAAAGCCAAAAATTAGGTTGGAACCACTGGACAGAAACAATATTTAACCGATCCTTTTCTCTGAGAAACAATCCTATTTGAGTATGTGCAGTGAGAAGTATGTTTCACGTTATTAAATATAATATGCTTTTCAAGATATTTAAATTAAATTGTAATTACAAAACTAATGAATATAGGTTTCATATGTAAAGAAAGAACATAAATATTTTAAAATAAAATTAACATACTATATGTTTGCACCACAATAAATATCTTATTTTACTTCACTTTAGTCTATTTTCTATGCATATGCATAATTAATCATTTTGTTGTTATTAAATTGAGAATTATATGTAGTGATTTTTACCTCATATAACTTTGGAGAAAAACTTATTTTTATTATTATTATTTTTTTTTTGAGACAGTCTCACTCTGTTGGCCAGGCTAGAGTGTCATGGTGTCAGCCTAGCTCACAGGAACCTCAAACTCCTGGGCTCAAGCAATCCTTCTGCCTCAGCCTCCTGAGTAGCTGGGACTACAGGCAGGCTCCACCATGCCTGGCTAATTTTTTTTCTATGTATTTTTAGTTGTTCAGCTAATTTCTTTCTATTTTTAGTATAGATGGGGTCTCGCTCTTGTTCAGGCTGGTTTTGAACTCCTGAGCTCAAACCATCCTCCCACCTTGGCCTCCCAGAGTGCTAGGATTACAGACATGAGCCACCGTGCCTGGCCCGAGAAAACTTATTTTTAACTTTGCTTTTATTGTTATCATATGGTTTAAATATAATCTAATCACCAATATTGGAGAACTTTTTGTTTTTAAATATTTCATTATTTATAAAAATCACAAAAGTAAGCATACCTGTACATGAATGTTGTATTTTTCAAATTTTGCTTACATTTAAAGTAGAAGAAAATTAATTGATTTTAAAAGTTTATTGGAAGAGGGGAAAGGAGGTTGGTTTTATATTGCTAAATTACCCTTCAAAATACTGTGCAATTTATACTCCCATTCTTACTTTGTAAGATTGGATGTCTTTATTTTCATGAAATTCATATAATTAAAAAAATAAGTGAGATTTTGGATGCTCCAAATGAAAGAAGCAACTTAAAATAATAGCAAATTAGTTGAAATGTATGTATCTATAAATATGAGAAAATATAGACAGGGCATCAACATGTATGACAAATCAATAGTTTCATTAGAGAGCAGATTATATGTGGAAGAGCCATTACCTCTGTGGACAAAGCTATAGGCAAAAGCTTTACAGAGTGAACAGATTGAGAAAAAGGCCAAACTGTACTCTGAATTACAGTGAGGTACAGAATTTGGAAGCATCAGGTCCTAAAAGGGTAAAGTTGAGGTAAAGATCAGAAATGGTGGTGTTAATTGGGAGTTTACGTATAGGAAAAGTGGCACTTTCTCCTCTTCAGCTTCGCACACCTAATGGCTGAGTGGTTATCCTTCGAGCAATGAATGAGAAGGGTTATCTCTAAAAAGTCCAACTGGACCAAAGAAAGTATCTCTTTATTAAGACTCAGGTGCCCCAGTGAACTGGGGTTCTTAAATAATGATGGAGCCCATCAGTTGACACAGCTCTAAATAGGTGACTTACTAAATAGTTCCTAATTTAAAAAGTGAATGGATAATTAAGAATGAAAAGCCACAGAAAAAGCTCTAATATCAGCCAAGTTGATATCAGGAAGTGAGAAACCAAGGTTATAGAAACTCTTTTTGAAGTACTAATATGGCAAAAAGAAAACCCTGACGTAATACTGGTGGCAACTGCAAAAACAGCTACCACTTTGAGGGATGGAGTAAAAAGAGTGGAAAGAAAAGACATTCTCTACAAAAGACACCTGCACTCAAATGTTTATAGCAGCACAATTCAAAATTGCAAAGATGTGGAAACAACCCAAGTGCCCATCAATACATGAGTGGATTAATAAAATGTGGTATATGTATACCATGGAGCTCTACTCAGCCACAAAAAAAACAATGGTGATCTAGCACCTCTGATATTATCCTGGATGGAGCTGGAGACCATCCTACTGAGTGAAGTATCACAAGAATGGAAAACAGGCATCACATGTACTCACCACCAAATTGGTATTAACTGATCAACACTTAAGTGCACATATAGGAATAACATTCATCAGGTGTCAGGCAGATGGGAGCAGGGAGGAGAGGATGGGTATATATACACATAATGGGTGTGGTGTGCACCGTCTGGGGGTTGGATGCGCTTGAAGCTCTGACTCAGGAGGGACAGGGCAATATATGTAACCTAAACATTTGTACCCCCATAATATGCTAAAATAGAAAGAAAGAAAGGAAGAAGGAAGGAAGGGAGGGAGGGAGGGAGGGAGGGAGAGAGGAAAAAGAGTGGAAAGATGTTAAGGTTATGACAATCTAGAATTTTGAAGGGAGAACTTTGTAGATATCTGAAGAGAGGCTATTGCCCAGTGGATGTTATCTCAAGAGCTGAGAGAAGAGGCTGAATAGAATTGGGACTTAGATCTTTAAGGAAGAAGCATTGTCTTGCTGCTCCTGGGCTCCAAGAAAGGGAAGAATAAGAATGATTCTAATGCATGGAGAAAACAACAACATCAACAACAAAAACTCATGACTGAAGAATGACCAGACACATCAAACTAAGGCAAGCATGAAAATGAGATTTATTGAGGAGAGAGAAGATTATAGAGCAAGAGCGAGATATAGGTTTACAGAGCAAGATACATATGCCACAGATGACAACTGGACCAATGGACATAGCAAAGAAAGAGAGAGAGACCTTGGTTATGGTCTGGGTCTTGTTTTATAGTGTCCAGATAGGGGCCTCCCCATGGTTCAGACATCACCATGGAACCATTTGATTGGACAATTGGGAGTTACATAACCTGAGTCTCACTGCACATGCAGATCTCCCATGAGCCTCTCTGAAAGCCCTTTTGGAGGCGTGAACTGCACCCACTTTCATCCCTAGGAGACCTGGAAACCCTCACTATCTGCTTAGCTATTCCACCTTTTTATATG
>CAUYRT010011269.1:0-37470 GCA_963574885.1 Lepilemur ruficaudatus | reverse complement strand
TGATTCCAAACCTCCATTTAGTATAGCCTGGTGCATCTTTTGCTTTGAGAGGGTAGAGGCTAGAGGGTAGGGGGTAGTGGGAAGCCCTGTAAACAGTTCTATTAGAAGAACAAGAAGGAGAAGGAGAAGGAGAAGGAGAAGACAGCGACAGCAGTGTCAGTGGCAGTGTCTGGTGTTTCTTTACTTAACTGGCCATTCATTACAGTATTTTCTTTATTTTCTCTGTTTGTGGTTGTTGCATCTATGGCTAAAACTAACGAGTCATCAGGGCTGGGATTATAATAAAGAGAGTGAGGGTACTCTATGGAGTATAGAATTAAAAAAAATATTCAGTGATGAAGATAGACAATATTTTAATGAAATATTTTAAGACAATGAAAATTAATGCAAAAACCCTGATGGAAAATATATCAAACTGGCAGGATTGGTCATCCTACTGAAGAATTCAGTGAGAGTGTGAAAATAGAACGGGGATTGACCATACAGGGAAATTCTCATTGACATTGGAGAAAGAATTTTATGCCCCAAAGAATATAAAATAAGGACTCAAATGTGTTTATATGGATATTAAAGAAAAGGGTGATACAAAAAGCCTGGGATATGTAGGGTCATTTTGCTTGCATACATAGTGTTTCAATTAATAATTTTAGCCTTGCATGAATTATTTATTAAGCATAAATTCTTAATGGGAATTTCTAGGTCAAAAGATAAGCATATTTTATGACTTTTGTTCTTAGAGGCATAATCTAGTGGAAAGAACTTGGTCATTAGATGCAGACAGACTTGGGTTTCAATTCCTAGTCAATCTTTCTTGTCTTTGTGAATTTTGGGAACCTGATAATGTCTTTGAGCATCACTTTCCTCAGAAGTAAAATAAAGATAATGATTCCCACTTGACTGGATACTAGACACATCTTAAAGAACCTCCTTGATGCTTTCCTTACAGGGAATCTACTCTTTTTCACAGCCTTTTAAGTAGTCGGTGTGTGATATGGCCATGTACATATGACCACAACTTTCACACCTTTATTAGACCAAGAGTGAACACTGTTTATCCATTAGATGACTAATATTCTAATATCGTATTCCTGATGGGGGTTGCCTCAAATAGATGAAATAAGTTTATCAGAATCTCTCCTTCAAGAAAGTTGAATCAAGAGCAGAAATTAGCAATTAACTGTAAAAGTTGATCTTTCTACTATTTTTCTGAAAAGAATTAGTCATTTGGGGGCCATATGGAAAGAGAGAGATACACAGAGAGATATGTATGTGTAGATGTATTTGTACATATATACATATTTTATATATATGTATGTGTGTTTATGTGTGTGTATATATATATATATATATGAGAGAGAGAGAGACAGAGGGAGATATACAATGAGAGAGACAGAGATTGATTCAGAAAAACACTGACATACAGAGACGTTCAGAGGGACATTTGGAGAAAAACAGACAACTCAGAGATGTACATAAAAAGAAACAGAAATGCACGTAGAAAAACAGAAACATTTAGAGACGATGAATAGGTACAGTATGACAGAGAAATGCAGACTGAAAAACAGAGACAGAGAAACTGAAGGGGAGAAATAAATAGAAGGAGAGAGACACAGGGGGAAAAGCAACAGAATAAGACAAAGGGAGCAGCACACAAAGCAAAATACAGAGGAATAGAAACATGGAGAGAAAGAGAGAGAGAACACAATCTTCCACAAAATTACATTGAGTGACCACACAGATTGACAATGACAGACAAACAGAAAGAGATAGGCAGAGACAAAAAGAGAGACACAGAGAGACAGAGAAGCATACACAGTCACAAAGAACTGAAGCTGACAAAAAGAAATAAGACATAATTAAAAAGACAAAGGTACTTGGGTTGTTTCCATGACCTAGCAATAGTGAATTGTGCTGCCAGAAACATTCGGGTGCAGATGTCTTTATCATAGAATAAAATCTGGTATTTGTTCACAATGGAATATTACTCAATTTTAAGAAATGACAGTAAGTTAGAACCTCTTGTATTATCCTGGATTAAGCTTCAGCCCATTATTCGAAGTGAGGTGACACTAGACTTTTTAATTTTCATTTTGGAGCCGTAATGATTTTGCCTGTATTGATATTGTATAAATTTTGTCAGATTTGCATACTAACTATAGGCATTACCGGTTGACTGACATTTACATAAAATGCACAAGTCCCCCATGTCCTGAGCAGAGAGATAAGACCAATATGTCATTTGAGTGACTACTGTACTCACGGATCAATATAGACGGTGGTTTTGGATGGTTAATCGAGTTTTTATTTTTCAAATAGAAAAGTAAAGAAGAAATAATGATGACTATTTTAAAGGCCTACAAAGATATGAGAGTTGAAGAGAGGCGGCATGGAATAGTGGTGTTTAGTGAGAGTTCTAAAGTTAGAAAAATAGGGCTCAAATTCCAAGCCTGTCATTTATTAGCTCTGTGATTGTAAAAATGTTAGTTAGTCACTCTAATTCTAACTTGTCATTTGTAAAGTGGGGGTAATACTACTGTAGAGTTCCTTTATGAAAATAAAAAGAGATGCAGCATTTAAAACATTGTCTGGAACACGTTAACTGTTCTTATTCCTTAGAGCAGCACACTGGGCTAGCTCTGTAAAATGTATCTGCACTCTGGTACATGGGTGGAAAGAGTGGATGGGCTATGTAAAAATTCTTATTTCTTAAGTGTGTTACTGAAGATCACAGGAATGCATGCTTGACAACGTAAGGGAAAGAAATGTTTCCAATCACTTTTGAAGACAGCACAGCTGATACATAAAAGGGCTTTGAAGTCATACAGATCAGGGCTCAAATTCCAGCTTTGACACTTTCAGCTGTGTGATCTGGAGCAAGTTACTTAATCTTGTAAAGCTCAGTTTCCTCTCTGTATATTCAGAATGATAAAATTAATTCTCCTACCTAGTGGTTGTGAGAATTAAAATAGAGGATGCCCAGCAGAGTGTCTGGGACATTGTCTGGGTTCAGTAGATACAGAGATTTCAGCAGAATGTGCCGCTGATACCGGCATTCTAATGAATGTAACATTTACTCAATATATATTTATTGAGTGTTTACTATGTACAGGGCAGTGCAAGGAAGTTTGTAAGGGGTATCAAGATGCACGATGCATTGTCTCTGCCATTGCAGAATTTACTACTTTAATAATTGATTTCCATAGGGGAAGAGATAGGAATTCATTTTCTATATTCACATTGTCTGGCACAATCATTAGAACGTAATATGTACTCCGAAACATTTTTTAATTAAGTGACCATAAAGATTACACATACCCCCTTTCATAGCGGAAACAGAGTTTGGGGAAACAAAAATGTAATGGAATCTACTCCAAGAGAGGGAGAAATCTCACTTTTTGGTGGCTGTTTTGCCTGCTCCCCATAGTAGTATGTTTTGGCTGCTTTTATTAATTTTCCACGACTACCGGCGGCTTTGTTCTTGCTGTTGTTACATCGTTCATTGTAATTTCTTCTGATCCAAACAACGAATAGTTCCTCTAATTTGATGGCAACCGCTCTCCATCTTTAAGCACCAAGTCCATTTATGTAATACATTGGTTTTCAGTTGCAGTGCATGGATGATTGACATCAGCATCCCCTTGAACTTGCTAGCAATGAACATTCTTGGCCCCGCCCCAGATCTGTTGAATCAGAAATTCTGGGGGTGAGCATAGTATCTGTGTTTTGATCGCCTTCCCAGGTGATTCTAACGCACACCAATATTTGAGAACTTTGAGTTAGCAGCTTCCCCCAAGTGTTATCTATCTCTTAAATTTTATTTTTCCTTCTTCTGAGATTCTTGGAATGCACTATGTAACCTGAGTAAATAAATTCTTTTGGCTGAACAGTGACATCCCTTCTGTGTTCTTTCCCAAAAGAGGGTTCCACAAAGTACCAAGCTGAGGCACATGCCTTGTCAGCTCTCTCTTCTCCAGATCTGTTTTTCCTTTCCAATTTATCGTCTCCAAAAATTTAGATTAATAAAAAATCCCCTCATTCTTTAAGAGAGTTGATACTGGTCTCTAGAGCTCTAATTCTGCACCTCAAATTAGTTTCACCGTCTGTCTGGAGGCTTAAAGAATCCTAAAGTTCTCGGGCTCTGTTCTGTTCTTCTACTCACAGAGGTAGGCATGGGGTCCAAGCAGCCTCCCTCTCTGTAGTCACAAACCACAAAATATGTAGTCATCTGTGTTAGACTTACAATTTCTGCAGAAATTATCCAATGGGATACATTCAGAGTTCATAGTTTCTTGCCTTTGGGGGTCATCAGACAAGGCTCCTTATAGATGTCATCACACTTTCCTTTAAAAACTTTTGAGAACCAGTCGCTCTTATTGAAGATGAAAATGTAACGTGATAAACAGAAGCATTGTGAAGCAAATATATCACTCTCTACTCATGGGAGTAGGAAGTCAGGTTTTCTCACCTAATTATATGACTTAACACAATGATTTGCAAATAAATTCTGCCAATCTTGCTCATAGTTTTTATTTAAAGCTATGAAGAGTGTTTTCATTTTTTTGTTGTTCTGTTTGTGTTTTAGCTGTTTTAAAGCTCATCACTAAATTATTTTTTTAAATATTTTGATTATAAATATGAGTTCAGAACATTGAAAGAAAATTTTGACATGTCAAGAATTTTGACATGCAGGAAGAGAATGCTGTGTAAAAAATAACTTTAAAAAAAATTGTGTTTTCTGGTTAATTTGCCAAGTTCTACTTATTTCCCTGGATCTTCAGATCATGGTAAGAATTGATAGATATCAGCTTCATGCACCACTCTTTGGATAGTTGTTAGTTCTAGTGTAAGAATATATTGCTTACCTATTTGGAAATTTGTTTTAAACAGAGCATGTAATAATACTTAATATAAGCACCTACTGAGTTCTCTTATATTTTTATCTGAAAATAGTAGGTGTATCTACTGTTGAAGTAAATGAAAAGATTAATCACTCGGTATGTTCCCTTCACATATATAAGTAGAACCATTATTTCTGCATTTCAGAGAGTCTAAGTATCAATATGAGTTTCAATAAATACATATATTATCAAAGTTTAGCATAAGAAAGAATTCACTTTCATTAGCAATCAGTGTTGAGGATCATTAGGTAGAGCAGGTGACAAATGTACTGGCAACATTCATCTAGTAAAATTATCTGTTGTTATGAACTTATCTAAGTTAACTGGTCACTTGCAATGAAAGAGTTCATAAGGAGTAGATATCAGGGAGACAGCAAGATCCAACAGTTAAAGAAGGTACGGGCACTGGCTCATCCCGATACCTAGTATGTCACAAAGAAACCCAGTCTCAGACAAAATAATAAAAACTGATACAATAAGTGTCACACCACTCTCTGAGTTCCATTAAATCCCAGCTGCCTGTCTTTTTGATGCTCTGACAGCACCTTGAATGTTTACTTGAGACATAATCTATAATATTGTAGCAGCAATACTCAACTAACCTTTTGGTCAGAGTCAGGCTACAAAATCTGCCAATAACCTTGTCAACGTAGAGCCAATTCAAATCTTAAGGCTAGGGTGACAGTCCGAAGAGTTATAGAGTTCCTCTTTTATGGCATTTCTGTCTAGTCCAGAGCAGAAGACCAGCAATTTCATTTGGAAGAATCCTTATGCTATTTATCAACCCTCTGGCATTGATTGGAGATGATACTTAAAGTGCTTACAGTAGCTGGCTCAGGTACTTGGCCTTTTGATGACAATTTTTAGTTGCTAACTAACAAAATCTTTCAGAATATGTTTCTGTGAAAGAACTAGCCTTGGATTCTTATCTTTCTGATTAGGCTACTTTAGTGTATCAAAACTAATCTGTGGGTGGGGAGGGGTCGCGTGTGTGTGATTTACAGGCGACGTATCAGAAATGTTAGCTCTCATTAAACCGATTCTGTCTCACCTCTAACAGTGTTCTTCCCCAGTTGTCTTTAGCTGCCACTACTTTATGTAGAAAACTTTGCGCTGTTCCTTTGTTAATTCTAATCGGGTTCATTTGAAATTGAACTTGCGTAAGTTGTCCCCCACGCGGACCAGGAGTTCCCTAGGTAGGAAGCCGCCGTGCACTTGGCAGGATGCTGGAGGTGTTTGTGGAATGAATCAATGAGTTCCTGAACGGTCCTCTTTCTACGATTTCAGTACTCAGCTTATTAGACGGGCTTGTGTTCTTTATACTATTCTTGTAGCCTTTGGGTTTTATCTAACCAAAACAATTTAACAAAATAAAAATAAAAAACCACAGAGTAAATTTCACCCAAATATAAATATTATAGGGTTGTACACGAAACAGAAAGGCAGTTTCTCTGTATAGAGTCACAAAATATTGAAGTCACCCTTATTGTAAGAAAATAAAAATATTATCAAGAGAATGTGATACATTTTGGAGTTTCTACTGTTGAATAGATATGGGAATAAAATAAAAAATCACAGATAACTTTGATTCAGCCTTGAAAATGATTCTTGAACTCAGAAACAACGTGTTTCAACCAATAAGAGAAATCCTTGAGAGAAACTTTTAGCAGAGACTGTTGAGAAAAGAGCTTTGGGTCAATCCTTGGTCTTGGTCTTTGCTTAATGAGATAAAGGAGTAATCCAGGCAGACCATTTACTGTAAAATTTCAATAGTCATATTCTCTTCAGGTCATCAAGACTTGAATTTTTTAAATGTGTTTACTGGCAAGGGCAAAAAGCTGCACTGTAAGACTTAGACATGTGTTTTAATAGTTCCAAGGACTGACGGGTTATAACCTTGAAAGTAGGAAAGGTTTCACGTTTGTTAAAATGTATGGTACATGACTGGTTTTTATGATCTTAATGTTGAATGCTAAATTTGCCCAAAAAAGGCTGATTTCATTTACTATCTTGTAGCAATTAATCCTCGACCATGGCCCAAGTAATCTAGCTGTGATCAAGTAAATACAATTAAACAATCCTGTGGTTTCCTAGCCTTAAGAACATATATGGTGATATTTCCCTTGCAAAACTTACTTTGCAAGTAAAATATGTACCTAACAGACAAACTTCAAAATGCAGTATAAAATCTTATTTGTATAAAGTAATACAGTATTACTCATGGAATAAAATACCATGCATACACTTTATTTTTCATTAAGGTAACCCATTTGTATTGTATGATTTTAAAAGACGAATTATTTTTAAAAAATTATATCTAAAAACACCATTGCCTCATTTGGGCCAACCCCTGATTCCTGCTCTTCAGAAGCAATCCTTTGCAATTCTGCTGTATGTGTGTTTTTATATATATCATATATTTATCCATATTTATAAGCAATTGACTATGTTTTCTTGATTTTTTTCAGTTTAAAATATTTTTGATCTGATGTCCTTTTAAACTACTCCACAAAGCATCTAAAAATTTTCTGATTTATGAATTAGACAAGTTTTTTTTTTTTAACATCTGAGCCACAAAGTACAGAAAATGATTATATTTTCTTTATGAAAATCCTCTTATTCTTCATGGAATTAATATTTATCTTATTTTTATTTTAGTTTTATATTAGTAACTACTTTTTAATTATTGCCAAACAATAAAGTCTCCTTTCAGTACAATCAAGATTATAAAGTCAGTCATCAATGTTTCTCTCTCTTTTTTCTCTCGAGATACATTAGTGTGTGTGTGTGTGTGTGTGTGTGTGTATGTGTGTGTATTTTCTAAAATAGCCCTCCTGTGGTCCTCCATCCTCCTCCTCCTGTCTGGATTGGCTGCTGCCGAGGCTGGCCAACCCCAGGATTTCTCTATGCCATTGTCCTGAGTATTCCCTTCACATCTGTGAAATTCTCTGAGCCAGTTTTGGACTCTATGTTTCCCACATTTTATGTCTTCCTCTCTTTTTGATCTATTTTCTCTTTTAGTTGTATACATGTTTTTAATAGTTTGGGAAAAAGTGCAAAAGAGGTAAATATTTTGATGTCTTGCATTCAAAGAAGAAGGCTTCAGTCCTTGCTTCTTTGTATGAACCTGGTTGCTGCATTCTGGAAACTGAGTGGGACTGGAAGGGAGGGGCTGCCACCCATCAATTATCCCCGGTGTTCCAGGCACAGATTTTCCTCCACCCACTTTAGCAAGCAAGCCTCTATCCTTCAACCATGGAGGGGAGGCAGAGAGTTATCTGGCTGTGTAGGGTGGTGAAGGGAACTTAGGGTCTAACTACCTCTTACATAGAATTTCGTTCTCCTCTCTGGCCCCACCTATACCTTGATCTTCAGAAGTTACTGCTGCCTTGGATGTTTGTGTTTTTCAGGTTTCACAGGGTTTTGTAGTGCAAATAAACTGTGCTCTACACCCCTGACAATCCCCTCCCTACAACTCAGAGCAGACCTTTAGAGTTAAGTTTTTTCTGCTCAGCTAATTACCACTCAATCTGTTTTCCATGATCTGTTTATCTGACTTTTTTTCTATTATGTCTTCTCCAGTTTTGGTATATATTCAGTTTTGCCTTTAAAAAATTGGTGAGGGGGGTGTAATTACCTTATTAGTAGAATTTTACAAAACATCCATGGCTTCTGTTTGGTCTCCCATATTCACCTTAAAATCAGATGATACTATTTTACCAGTTCATGTACTATTCACTGGGTGAATACTATTCAACTGTATTGGTTTGCCATAAATTTTGTAATGAAACCCCTCTTGATAACACATAATTACTAATATTTCACTAAACAGACTTGCATAGGATTTATTTATATTATTCTCTAAGCACTGTTGTTATAGGTATATTTACATATCAAAATTTTAACTGTGGTGATTTGGGTGATGAGTTCATGGATTATTTCTTATTATTCGGTAATCCAGCAGTCCCCAAACTTTTAGGCACCAGGGACCGGTTTCACGGAAGACAATCTTTCCCTGGATCACGGGGCAGGGATGGATGGTTTTGGGATGATTGAAGTGCATTACATTGTATGCTCTATGTCTATTAATTCCATTGTAATATATAATGAAATAATTATACAACTCAACCTAATGCAGAATCAGTGGGAGCCATGAGCTTGTTTTTCTGCAACTAGACGGTCCCATGTGGGGGTGATGGGAGACAGAGACTGATCTGACAGGAGGTGGAGCTCAGGTGATGATGCCAGCAATGGGGAGCAGATGTAAACACAGATGAAGCCTCACTTGCGTGCTGCTCCCCTCCTGCTGTGTGGCCCAGTTCTTAACAGGCCATGGACCCTACCAGTCTGTGGCCCCGGGGGTTGAGGACTGCAGCTATAATCAACAATGGATATATATTCCCATTTATAGTTTTAAAGAGGAAAAAATGGACAATGCTATTTTTAAGCTAATTTAAGCTCCTGAACAGCAGATTTATTTTCACTGACTTATGATCAAATCAAGTTCAGTGCTAGGAAGAAGGGACTATTAAACTTACAACTGCTTGGATGTACGAGGTTTATTTGGGCATGACTGGGACGAGGCTGTGAAGATAGATAGTAAAATACCTCACACCTGCTCTGAGAACTCCCACTGGCTATTATTCCTATTTTTAGTTCATAAAAAATAAAATCATGCAAAAGAGATGCTGTTGAAAATATAATTACATAAGACTATAATTATATATATTATATATAAAATTATATTTTAATATATTATGTATAAAATATATATTATATAAAATACTATTATATGCATGAAATACTTCATTATATTATATATATAGTGTGTGTATATATATATATATATATATATATACACATAAAATACCTATTACATTGTGCTCTGCTCCTGGCTAGAATGGCCTCACCCCTCAAAAGCAAAAACAAATCTCTGCACTCCACCTCTGTTATCTTAAATCATTTCCCATTCGTGCTGGCTTGTTTATTAATTTAAAAGCTGGATTCTGTTATAATTACCTTAGAGTGTTATCTTTGTATTTTTATTATGCTTTTCATGTAAGTTATTTGTAATTAATCTTATAAAACATTTTGGAACCTGTTACGCTAATCGTATTATTTTTGTATGTTCCTCATTAGCCTATCATCTTCTCGAGGGAAAAAAAACATGTAATTATTTTCTTTGTCTTCTTTGTCCAGTCTGTTGTTTAATTCATCATTCAACAAATATGTATTGAGCTTACGATGTAACAGTCCAAGTGTTAGACGTTGGTGACCTTAGAAATCTGACAATTCTGATGAATTAAATGATTATTGAAGACGAATGTATGAATTCATCATTGTTTTGCTTAAGATGGAGGGCAGAGATTGTCAGTGCAGATTAGTGCGTACTATAGGACAAATAGAAACTTGATACTTACATGAAAATATAATTTTGAAATGTATCTAGGAGGTCAAATATTTATCATTTATGACACAGGAAAGAGTAGAAAACTTAACAAATGCTAGGTATTGGCCACAGAAGAAACATACGACCAACAATAAACCTATCCCCAAATGATAAAAAATGCATTTTCCTTCCACATAAAACAGCACGGGTAGGCCTAAGCAAGCACTGGTCCACAATTTTGCTTCTTGCTTTATAATATAGTTCAGAAATTCACAATAAGAATTCATTTTGAATTTCTTCTGTGTGGCTCATTTTCCACTTGGGGAATCTATTTCTTATCCATTTGTCCACAACTAAAACTAGCAAATAAAGAATTCAACATAGCAAATGTGTCTATAATAAATTCAAAATTGCCTCTCATCCCTTTGTGAGCAACATATAAATAACAAAGGAGATGTTAAAAGTTCGTTCTTTTTCACTACTTTCTCTGAAATATCTCTTTCGGTGAAAGAAACGGTTTGCAATGATTATCTATTCAGCAGCTCTGTAATAGCTGTGGGAATGTGATTGCCATTCCATGAGCAAGAGAATCTTTTTGGATTTCCTGATACTTTTTTTCTTTGTGATACTTGATTCTTAACCCCTCAGTTTTTTAATGTGCCCATAATAAAAGGAGCTGAGTGTCTCAAAAAGATATCAATTTTATGGTTAGAGAAACCAGACTTACTAGACAAAATGTTTCCTTTTCAGCAAGAACTTTGTGGATTTAGCACCTACAGAAAAACTAAAGCAATTCGAGAAAAAATGGAAGCCCAAAGGAAATCAAAATGCGTTTAAGATTATATTTTTTCATACTTGAAATTTTTTCTTAATTTTCCATAAATGAAATTATTCTTTTCAGCTTTTGACATTTTATTTTCAACTGCTTTGAATATTGTTGGTTTGCCGAAGTCTCACGGGACTAAGGCTTGCAGTAGACTCTAAACATTGGCAAAATAACTGTGAATCTGGTTTACTCTACAGGAAAGATAGTGTTTCAGCGTAATTACCAATTTATAAATTCAGAAAGGAGTAAAAGAACTCACCATTGAATTTTAACCCTGTGCTGTCTGTATTTTTAAAAACATAATATTTCATTAATGTCATGAAAAAGCATACTCATGCATTTTAGTCCCCGTTTTTTCTCTTCACAGAGAGTAGGAGGTCTTAATAAATTGTGTGTATGTCTTATCATACTATAGGTGTAACGAGAGGAAGCCATTCTCATGTGACATTGTTTGCAAAACTGTAGCTTGAAATTGAATTCAAGCTCCACAAAGGTGGCAAAAATTTTCTTTTCTTTCACCATTTCACATTCCATTTTCTTGGAACCTAGACATTTGCCAGTGGAAATGTCATAGTTTTTAGTTGTTATTTTCTTACACTAATTGACCTGGTTAGTAATGCCATCTTTACTTAATGTGTCTCTTAGGTAAAAAACAAAGATCTATAATTGTGATTCCTCTGTAATTTACCCACACTCAAAATGTACACGTTTAAAATGCCATGCCAGATAAAAGCACTTACCCAGGGTTGGTACGTTTTTCTCTTGACTTTAGGATGACAGTTTATCATAGTATCATTTTTTTTAAACCTAAAGCTAGAAAGTAGTAATTAAGAAATATTCATGTTTAGTTGTCATGCCTCAGTGAATTTCTGATGGCTTCTCCGGCTCTTGGGTCATTAGTTGGCATCATTTGAAATTAGATAGAGTAGTGTGTACATAAATATTTCTCTCTTGCTTAAAATCCTTAATTTATGTCCCAAATGATTTTTCTTGTGCATAATAACTGAAAAGGGGGAAAAGTATATATAGAGAAAAATTTTTAATTCCTTTCCCCTAATTAGCTCATTTTCAATCGCTTTTTTCAATATTAGTCAAGAATTTAGGTCTTTTCCAATAGATCATGTTTTGTACACAGCCGATGACATTTCAAAATGGCTGTCAATCTGAGAGATTTAAAGTATAAACTTTTTTGCTATTTCCATAAAGGAAAATGTTAAAAGGTTACCTCTATATTCATACAAATATAAATTATAAGAATATAGAGTTAGTTTCTCCTTTTGTTTTACCACTTTAATTTTGACATTTATCATCTGTGCCTTCTAATTAAGTAGTTGATTAAAATAAATTGAATAACAAAGCCAAAAATAGAACTTTGTGGCATAAAATTAGATAACTCCTTGCCATCTAGCATTGTCAAAAGTTAACATTTGTAAGCTCCAATTACAAATCTCCTGAACTGTATTTTCAATAAGTGCCCTTTAGACAACATATTTGCCACGGTGTTGTGGTACCCTTGTCAACAGTCACTGGTCTATCAAGGAAGGCTTCCCTAAAAAATGATAACTGAACTCCATGAATTGGCGGGATCATGTAGCAAGAGTTCCTGGGGTGGGGGGACATCTGATATGGCCATTAAGAGGCCAACATACCTCGAAATAAGTTTAAAAAAGGACTGAAGTTTTAGAAGATTTAAGGAGGGGAGGCTGGGACTTGGAGATCATATAGGGCTTTATAAACTACACTGAGAATTGTATTTTATGTGCACAATCGCACAATCAAAAGCCACTCAATATGTATTTTATTCTGTTTGCATATTTATTTATTGCAGAAGAGTAACATGATCTGACTTACGATTAAAAAGTTTAGTTTGGAGACTGTGAAAATATGCTGTAGAACAGCAAAGGAGGTAACAGAGGAAGTTTTAATTGTCAGGTAAGAGGTAATGGTTGCTTGCACTAAGGTGGTAGCAGCAGAGGGGACAAGAAATCAGACTCTGGTTCTGCCATAAGGACAAATGGGATAAGCAGTAGTAGTAAGTTTAACAAATACACTTAATTTTAAAAATTATAAATTTTTGATAAGAAAATAAAACAGCTAAAAATGAAGGGATGAAGAGAGAAGTACCCCCAAACAAATCGCAAATGGAAGTAAATCAGGGATCAACGCTGAATTTAATTTGTAAAGCTTTACTTGGACCAAGGGATGACATGATTTGAGGATGAAGAATGAAATATACAAGAAAGCTAAGCTCACCATTTATGTGAAAGAGCTCTTTTATGAGCCAAAAGAGGTATTAGATATATTAATACAAATAGATATAGAAACTTTAATAAACTTGGTTTAGAGCATGCTGGATTTTTATTTTCCCCTCCCAGTAAAACACATCACCAACTGCTCAACCAAAAACCTAGGCAGGGATTGCCATCACTCTTTCCCTCACCTCCCATTTCCACATCACCATTAAGACTTGTTGAGTCTACCAGGAAACTCAATCCTACATGTTTCCACCGTATTCCATCTCCACGACTAGCAAGCGAGTTCAAGCCACGATCATCTTTCATCTGAGCTAGTCTGTTTTCTTGCATCAAACTTTGACTCCCTGTAATACATTATCTTCACAGTAACCAGGCTAATATTTGAAAATATTAATTATCCCATGTCAAATAGCTTGTTTTAAATTTCTATGACTTCTGATTTCACTTAGAATCGAAACCACACATCTTGATAACCTGTAGTTTTCTATGTGATCCAGCCCCTCCACATAGTTTTAATCCTATGTGTTGGCAGTCTCCCCCAGATGACAGTAAAGAAAAGATATTTTAAAAGGTATTAATCTACAAGGACAAGAGAATAGCCCATGGGATATAAACAGTCAAAAGAGTTCAACTTTTTAAAAAAAATTGATAGATAAAATTGTATCTATGACGTGTACAGCATGAGGTTTTGAAGTATATGCATTGCGGAATGACAAACACAGCTAATCTATTATCTCATATAGTTGCCATTTTTGTCATGAGGCAGTTTTCATCTACTCTTTTAGCATTTTTCCAGAATATATTATTACTAAGTAACTGCAGTTACCATGTTGGACAATAGAGCTCTTGAATGTATTCCCATCTAACTGAAATTTTGTATCCTTCAATCAATATCTCAGCACCTCTCAATCCCAGCCACCCTAATCCCTGTTAACCACCTGTCTACTCTCTACTTCTGAGATCCACTTTTTTAGCTCCCACATATGAGTGAGATGGTGCAGTCTTTGTCCTCCTGTGCCCAGCTTATTTCACTGAACATAATGTCCTCTGAGTACATCCGTGTTGTTACAAATTACAGGATTTCCTTTATTTTTAATGGCTGAATGAATGGCATCCCACTGTGTATATATACCACATTTTCATGGTCCATTCATCCACTGATGACACTTAGGCTGGTTCCCTATCTTGACTATTGTGAATAATTCTGCAGCAAACATAATGCAGATAATACTTCAACACACTGGTTTCATTTCCTTTGAGTGTACAGCTAACCCTTCAACAACATGAGTTTGACCTGTGCATGTTCTGCTTCTGCCAACCCCTCTTCTTCTTCCTCCTCGGGCTACTCAACATGAGGACGACAAAGATGAAGACCTTTATGATGATCCAATTCCACTTAATGAATACTATTGATAGATTTATTTTTCTCTTACGATTGTCTTAATAACATTTTCTTTTGCTTCCTTTATTGTAACAATACAGTAGATTAACATGTACAAAATATGTGTTGATACTTTATATTATTTTTAAAGCTATTAGTAGTTAAATTGTTATTAGACAGGGGCATCAAAAGTTATACATGAATTTTTATATTTGTAAGATAAAAGACAGCACCCCTAAACCCATGCTGTTAAAAGATCAATTATATACCCAGTAATGGAATCTCTAGATCATATAATAGTTGTATTTGTAATTTTTTGAAAAACTTTTATATTGTTTTCTGTGAAGACTGTAATAATTTACGTTCCTACCATCAGTGGGAAAGGGTTCTGTTTTCTCCACTTGTTACATTTTGTCTTGATAATAGATATTCTAACAGCTGCAAGGTAATACCACCCTATGGTTTTAAAATGCAAATTGTATATCATTGGTGATTAGTGATATTGAGCATTTTATCATATACCTGACAGCCACTTGTAGGTATTCTTTTGAGAAATGTCCGTTCAGGTTCTTTGCCAATTTTTAATTGGGTTATTTGTATTCTTGCTATTGAGTTATTTGAATTCCTTATGTATTTTGGATATTAACTCCTTATCAGATGTACAGTTTGCAAATATTTTCTCCCATTATGCAAGTTGTCACCTCATGCCATTGATTGTTTTCTTAACTCTGCAGAAACTTTTAAGTTTGATATAATCCCATTTGTCTATTTTTGCTCTTGTTGACTATTTTACAGGTTATAACCAAAAGTCATTGCCCACCCAGACCAATGTCATAAAGCTTTCCCCCTACATTTTCTTCTAGTAGTTTCCAAGTTTCAGGTATTATATTTAAATCTCTAATAAATTTTAAGTTGATTTTTATATATGGTGTGAGATAAGGGTGTAATTTCATTCTAGTGTATGTGTATGTCCAGTTTTCCCAACACCATTTATTGAAGAGACTATCTTTTCCTCATTCTGTTTTTGTGCCTTTGTTAAAAATTCATCAGTGTGGATCTATTTCTGGGCTTGCTATTCAGTTCCATTACTCTATGTGTCTGTTTTTATTCCAGTATCATACAGTCTTAGTCTATAACTTTGCAGTATATTTTGAAGTCAGGTAGTATGAAGACTTGCTATTTGTCTTTTTGCTCAAGATTATGTTGACTGTTGGAAGTCTTTCTGAATCCATATAAATTTTTGGATATTTTTTTATTTATGTGATGAAAGCCATAGGTATTTTGATAGGGATTGTATTGAATTCGTTGATCACTTTGGGCAGTATGGACATTTTAACAATATTAATTCTTCATATCCATGAAAATGGGATATCTTTTCATATATTCATGAATTCTTTAATTTCATTTATCAGTATTTTATAGTTTTCTGTTAGAGATCTTTCACATCCTTGGTTAATTTATTCTGAAGTATTTTATTTTTATTGTTATTGTAAATAGATTTTCTTGGTTTCTTTTTCAGATAGTTCACTGTTAGTATATAGAAACCCTAATAATTGTTGTATGTTGTGTCTGTGTCCTACAATGTTACTGAGTTTATTAGTTCTAACAGTTTTTTGTTGGAATTATTAGGGTTTTCTATGTGTAAAACCATATAACTTCTTCCTTTCAAATTTGTTTTTTTCTTTTCTTTTCTTTTTTCTTTCTTTTTTTTTTTTTTATCTCGCCTCTTGACTAATTGCTCCGGCTAGGACTCCCAGTAATATATTGAACAGAAGTGGTTAGTGTGGCATCTTTGTCTTGTTCTAGATCTTAGAAAAGAAGTTTCAACTTTTATTCATTGAGGATGGTGTTAAGTCATACATGGCCTTTATGGTGTTGAGTTATATTACTTCCATATTTTATTTGTGAGAGTTTTTATCAAAAAAGGACATTAAAATGTGTCAAATGCTTTTTCTGCATCTACTGATTGTCATTCAGTTAATATGATGTGTCACATTCCTTGATTTATGTATGTTGAACCATTCTGACATCCCCAAAATGAATCCCACTTGATGTTGGTGAATGATCTTTTAAATGTGCTGCCGAATTCAATTTGCTAGTATTCTGTTGAACATTTTTACATCTATGTTCATCAAGGATATTGGCCTGTAGTTTTCTTTCTTTGCAGACAACCGTCTGGCTTTGATATCAGAGTGATGCTAGCCTTGTAAAATAATTTTGAAAGTATCCCTTCCTCCTTTGTGAAAGGATTTGAAAAGAATTGGTGTTAATTCTTTATTAAATGTTTGATAGAATATAACAGTGAAGGTATTAGGTCCGGGACATTTCCTTGATGGGAGACTTTTTTTTGTTTGTTTTACTGATTCAATCTTATTGATTGGTTGGCTTAGATTTCCTATTTCTTCATAATTCATTCTCAGTATACTGTATTTATCAAGGTCTTTTATCCATTATTCTAGTTTATTCAATTTGTTGGCATAAAAATTTTCATAGTAGTCTCTTATGATCCTTTGTATTTTTGTTGTTTCAGTTGTAATGTTTTCTTTTTCATTTCTGATTGTATTTCTTTGTTTTCTCTTTCTTAAGCTATTTAAAGATTTGTTGATTTTTATCTTTTGAAAAACCAGTTCTAGTTTTGTTAATCTTTTCTATTGTTTTTCTAATCTTAAATCTATTTCTACTCTGGTTTTTATTTCCTTTCTTGTATTCAATTTGGGCTTAATATCGTCCTGTTTTTCTAGTTCTTTGAGATATAACCTTAGGTTTCTTATTTGACACCTTTCTTTTTTTCTGATATGTACATGTAATATTTATTGCTATTAATGGTCCTATTAGAAATGCTTTCTCTCTATTCTGTTGGTTTTGTTATGTTGTGTTTTAATTTTCATTTGTCTCAAGAAAATTTTTTGTCTTTCCTTTTAATATTTTCATTGGTCCATTAGTTGTTCAGGAACATGTTGTTTAATTTCTATGAATTTTTCCAAGTTCGTTTTGTAATTGATTTTTAGTTTTATATAATTTTGGTCAGAAGATAAACTGGATGTGATCAGTACTTTTAAATTACTTAAGTTTTTTTTCATGGCCTAACATATCTATCATAGAAAATTATCCAGGTACAGTTGAGAAGAGTGTGTATTTTGCACCTGTTGGAGGGAATGTTCTGTCTATGTGTCTAAGTTCATTTGATCTGGAGTAGAGTTGAAGCCCAATATATTCCTTTTCATTTTCTGTCTGAAAGATCTGTCCATTTCTGAAAGTGGGGTGTTGAAGTCCCCTATAAATTGCAATCTATCTCTCTCTTCAGATATATTATTAGTTTTATATATAAATATTACATATATTTAAATGCTCAATATTGAGTGCATATGTATTTATAATTATAATATTCTCTTGCTGAATGGATCCTTTCATAATTATATAATGATCTTCTTGTCTGTTTTTATAGTTTTTAAACTTAAGTCTTTTTCATCTAAGCACAGTGACTGCTGGTCTATTTTGGTTTCTGTTTGCAATTAATAATCTTTTTCCATCTTTTCACTTTCAGACTTTGTGTGTCTTTAAAGGTGAAAGGAGTATCTTGCAGGCAATGTACAGTTGGGTCTTTTCTATCCATTTAGCCCTCCGTGTCTTTTGATTGAAGAATATAATCTATTTACATTCAAGGAAATTATTTATAATTAGGAACTTACTACTGCCATACTGTTAATTGTTTTCCAGTTGTTTTTATAGATATTTATCTTTTCTTCCTCTCTTACTGTCATCTTTGGGGTAAGTGATTTTCTGTAGTAGTATCTTTCAATTTCTTTTTTTTTTTTTTTTTTTTTTTTTTTTTTTTTAGTATATCCAGTGTGGCTTTTCACTTTGTGGTTATTATTGTGAGGCTTATAAAAAAAACATGGTTATAACAAATTATATTTTAAGCTAATAAGAACTTAAGTTTTATTGCAAAAAAATGAAAACAATAAACAACTCTATGCTCTAACTCTATTCCTCTGCTACATTTTCAATTTTTGATGTCGCAATTTCCATCTTTTTATTTGGCATATTTCTTTACAAATTATTGTACTTATTACTGTTTTGTTTTATCTCAATACTAAAAACAAAAGTGATGTATGCATTACCATTACAGTATTAGAGTATTCAGAATTTCATTTTGCACTTTTACCAGTGAGTTTTATACATTCAGATGTTTTCATGTTACACACTAGTGTTCTTTTCTTTTAGCTTGAAGAACTTCCTTTATCCTTTCTTATAAGACATGACTGGTGTTGGTGAACTCCCTTAGCTTTTGTTTGGGAAAGTCTATTTCTCTTTTATTTCTGAAAAACAGTTTTGGTGGGTACAGTGTTCTTGGTTGGTAGAATTTTTTTTTTTTTTTTAGCACCGTGAATAAATCATCTCACTCTCTCCTAGCCTGTAAAGTTTCTGCTGAGATGTTTGCTGTTAGCCATATCAGAACTCCCTTATATGTTATATTTCTTTTTTCTTGCTGCATCTTCTGTCTTTGATTTTTGACAATTTGATTAAAACATGTCTTGAGGTAATCGCATTTGTATTGGATCTGATTGGAAATCTTTGACCTTCCTATATCTAGGTATTTCTATTTTCTCCAAGTTTGCAAAGTTTTCTGCTACTACTTCTTCCAATAAACTTTCTATCCATTTATCTTTATTCTTATTTAACTTGTAACTCATATAAGTTGGTCTTTTGATGCTGTTCTGTAAATCCCATATAAGCTAGAATGCATTAGAACAATACCTTCAAATTTCTGTGAAAAAAGAATGCTAATGTAGAATTCTCTATATAGATAAACTATCAGTAAAATATGAGGTTAGATTAAGGCAGGTCTGCATATGCAGGGAATAGAAAAAAACAAAACAAACAAATAAACCAGCTTTACCCACTTACTCTTTCCCTCATCAAAGAGAATAGCATATGTGAAGGCTCTCATCCAATTAAAATAAATGTTGACTGTGGCTGGATTAAGTAATATATGGGAGAATTAAGGAAAATTGAAAAAAGGAGAGAGAGGTATAAAGACTATCATGAAAATATGGTTGAAGGACAGAAAATATTTCACAGTATCCAGAGAAAATCACTGGAGATGTTATGACAAACTTATATGTCAATTTATATTAAAAAATAAATAATTTGTACAAATTAATAATAAAAGTCCAACACTACAGTGAAGATAAAATGAAATAAGGATGCAAAAATAATTTGCCAAAAGGACAAAGATGTGGCCAATAAAACAAAGAATGTATGTTTAACCTATCAATAATAAAACTTTTAAATGAAATAACACAATTACCTATTGATTGAGAGAAAGGAAAATTATGTGTAATGCCTATTTTAATGTGTTTGGGGGAACTGCTAATGCCAATATTAATTGGTACAATCTTCCCAAAAGCATAAACATTGGAAGTTGGCTGCATCTACTGTGCATTAAAATAGGCTTAGACTTTGACTGGATTATTTTACTTGTCATTAGGAAAGATGGAGAAAAACTGTTAAAATGCATTGAAAAATTTTCGTTGCAACATAATTTATTATAATAAAAAAATTAGAAACAGTGTCTATTTTTACATGTTTGGTTAAAACTGTACAATAAATTAGAGTGTGCAATTGACCCTTGAACAATGCAGGGGTTGGGGCACAGACCCCTGACACAATTAAATATCTGTGTATAATTTTTCACTCCACCAAAACTTTACTAATAGCCTTCTATTGACTGTAAGCCTTTTTGATAATATAAATAGTTGATTAACATATATTTTATATGTTCTATGTATTATATGCTGTTATCTTACCATAAAGTAAGCTAGAGAAAAGAAAATATTAAGGAAATCATAAGGAATAGAAAGTGCATTTATAGTACTGTACTGTATTTATGGGTACTGTAAGTTTACCTGGTCTGTTTACAAGGTGAATCATCTGTCTGAAATGGCAGGCAACCGCAACTGCAGACTTCAATCTGTGGTATACATCAAGTAATTTAACTTTTTCTTGTAATGTCATGACTTTTCTCTGCTTCTCGGGAGCACTTCCAGCATTCAGTGGCACTTCGTATGAGTCCCATGGTGTTATTCAAGGTTTATGGTCTTGCACTAAACAGGATAAAAACTATGGGAGAATGGAGAGAGATCATTTTTTACTGCAATATGCAATTTACTGTAAAGATGAACTTCTCACAGGGACTGATTAGCTGATTAGCATCACAGGGTGTTTTAAGCTAATACCAGCAATGTTTGAGTTCACTGATAGCAACAAGAGGTGGCCACAAAATTACTACAGTAGTACAGTTTGTACTATAGTGAATTTTATGCAGTTATGATTTCACACTGCATCCTTACATTTGTTTACATTTCTCTAGACTGCAAATGGCAGCATGTATGGTCTGTAAGTGTTTGCATAAGTTTTGATTTTAACTTTTTATAATAAATTTGTATATATTTGATGATAGTAAATGACTAAATAGAAACAGTATCTAAATAGATTTTATGCATTCATGACATACTTTTTCTTCATTTTTTCTGTGTTTTTAGTCTCCTTGGTGCCTTTGTGAGTTTTTTCAAATTTTCTAAACTCTCCAAAAAATTTCCAGTATATTTATTGAGAAAATTCCATGTACAACTGAACCCTTAAAGTTCAAACTTGTGTCGTTCAAAGGTCAACTGCAGTCTTAAATATGACAATAAATGAGTGAATATCCATAATAGTATAATGTTAAGTGAAAAATATACCAAACAGCAACGATAATATCCTGATATTTGCAAGCCTATTAATGTAGATATTCTTATTCTTATTGTAATCATATTTAATGGACATGAGAATTCCATTTGTAAAAAGTATCTTGCCCGTACTCATTATCACCTGCACCCATCTTTATAAACCATCTGCATCACTGCTTAGCTGGGAACATCTCCTGTAGTAGGACGCTGCCATTTTTTATGTTATAACATAAAGTTGTGTAGCTTAGCTATGGCTAACTATGCTGGTGTTGCAGCTTTGATTTTTGTAAGCCATTCTGAGGTAGGTCTTTTTTGGCACAGTCCGTGGATGTCTCTGTTTTGCACCAGGACAAATAGTTACAATACTGAGGTTTAAGTATTTATATTTCACCAAATCTTGAATTTGGAAAATGGAAAATAGAAAGTGGATAAGAAGGAGGAGGAGGGGAGGAAAAAGAAAGAGCAACAGCAGCAGCGACACTTAGTTTGAGGAACTGAGAAACATCTTAATTGAAGAACCATGTTCTTTGACCAGGCTTGGCTGGTGAATCACTTAATCCACTCATCCCAACCTTCTTCACTTAGAATCAGAAATACGTCCTTAACAGTGGTACTGGAATCAGACTCATGCTGACCTGTTCTTGTCTCTATGAGTTTTCGGCTATCAGCTGCAGTCAACTCCATGCTATTAATGATGGTGTTGCTGCTCTTCTTAAATCCATGTTGGAAATGTCAGAAAATGTATAGATCATTTAATTTAATCCCTCATTTTGCACACCAAAAAAACCACATCCAGGATAGGTACAAGAATGTTTCTCTTTGTCCCTCATATAATATTTGAATAATTCCCACAACACTAAAGCTACTTTGCCATTGTGCTAAAACCTCTCCCTGCCTAGATGGTCATCACTTCCTCTCTCCTCCTATTAAGAACAGGTAATGTTAAATCCAAAGGGAGACCTTTCAAGGGATTTCTACCAGTAAAACTAAAAAGATACTATGCGCATTGTTGCTCCTTCCCTCCTACCTCCCTTTATCCCAGCCTTCTTTCTTTTTCTTTTTTCCTTATTTTCTTTCCTTCTTTCTCTTTCTTTCTTTCTTTTCTTTCCTATCCTTTCTCCTTTGTTCTTTTCTCCTTCCTTTCTTTTAATTTTAAAATACTCTTTCTGCTGCCCTGTAGAAAGAGAAGAATTAACCCCTTGAGGCTAAAGCCACCAGACTTAGGAAGACCCAGAAAAGCTTTTACTGTTCCTCTTCCTTCTCTATGGTTTTCAAAAGCATGGAAATATTAATATCAAGTTCATTGTTTTTGTTATGATTATCTGAATATACTTTCGTAACATTTTAATAAAACAGTCCCTACATACTTATATTTATAGGTTCAATGGAACAGATATCATATAAAATACCTTCAAACTTTTCATTTTGCATAAAGTATTTAAACTCTAAAGATTAACTATTGAGTTTCAATAACAACTTTTTGAGGTTTGGGGGAAGCTTAACAATCTGGGGTACTCTATTAGAAAAAATTATTTGAAATTGCAAAACATAATGAGGTTTAAAAGTAAATATTAGTTTAGAAAAGAAATCATTATTTCAAATCATTATTTCAAACATTCACAAAATCCACCCCAAAATAAATAGCATCTTTATGGATATTTTTGTTCCTATAGCTTTATGCTGCATCTTCTTTCATTGTGATTTCTTATGATGATTTGTAATAATATTTTTTATATGGAGAAAAGAAAGATATTTTGGTGGTTCCCCTAAAATAATGGCTTACGTTTTTGATTATTTTTAAAATTCTGTTCTCTAGCTTCTCCACCTATCAGAAATTTAATATTATTTTTTAAATTTTTAGGATAGTTGTCAACTTTGTGAACATCTTATCAGGCTCTTTTCATATATATAGAAAGATTTCAGAACATTTCAAGACTTAGGATGTAGTCATTCATCTTAAATGCTCTTTGAATTTAAAACCAATTTTTCTTCCCTTGTAGTAGCATATTAGGAGTTTTATGTTATCTTTGATGTCAATCTATTTTTTCAAATGAGCAAAAAGTACATTTGAATGAAGATGTTCCTATGATTTACTACTTGGATTGTCAAAAAAATCCAAAAGCTTATTCTATTTGCTACTTATCTCTTCTTTTTAATGAATTACTGCTTTTAGTATTTTCTAAAACAAAGGTCAAATTGGTCACACCCATTTCTTTGGATATTGCATGTGATGTTTTCCCCCATGACTATGGGGTTTAATCGTCGTGACAGGGACAGTATGGTAGGCAAAGCCTAAAATATTTACCACTTTGTCTTTGACAGAAAACAATGCGTTAATTCCTGATATAAGGGAATTTTTGTTGTAATTTGTTCTCAATGTTGGAATAATTTCTATTTCTCATATTTAGTATTGTTTCATGTTCCATTAATTTTGCATCTGAATTTTTTCTCAGTACTTTCATAAATAAATCTCAGTCTGACAAAAGAACATAGTCTGTATATAGGGCCTAAGCAGGAGTTTGAACTTCTAAATTATATTTTAATTGAAACATTCTGCAATAAAACATATTTTCAAATTATGGCTTGTAATTGCTTGATAAACTAATTACCTTCAATAAAGCAATATATTTTGAGTATATTTTATAATTATATATGGTACATTATTGAGTAAGAGAACTCGTTTCTGACAAGGCATTGACCCAAATGCTTTACTTGCGATTTTATACCTCTGATTGTTAAAAGCATCCTGCACAGACTACTCTGTGGCTCTGTGTAATACGAGACTTTTTTCTTTATGACACTGGTACAGAGTCTCAAAGGACTTGTTCCTACCGTTACGTGGTCTCTGACTCTGTGATTCGTGTTGCGATGCTGCATATGTTGGCAGAGTGGGCAGAGGAGCAGTTCCAACTTCACAAGGCACGAGGGGAGGGCCATGGAGAGGAGGCAGGAATAGGATGATAGTTATGGCCCACTGTGCTTTAAATATATTACTTTTGAAAATTTTACAAAAATACCTGATACGGGACTGTATTGCAAGAGCCCCTCCTGGGCCCTTAAGCAGGCTGTGCAAGTGAGGGGCTTAAGCTTCATTTTCTTCATAAAACATTTATCTTTGCATATCAGCAGACAGAAAGAAGGGTTGAACAATTCTGAAAGCCAATCCGAGAATATAAAGACTAGACTGGCAAATATTTTTTTAGGACATTAAGATAGGATAAATGAAATTGTCAGGATAGATGCAAGCTCCACCTCCGAGCATTTCCCCTGCTTGAAACAGCCATCAGATCACCTTCCTCCCAGGGTCTTGTCCTGAACCATCTCTGAACCACACTGATGCTTCAAATTCTATTTTTCCGGTCCTTAAATTGTACCTTACCCTCCCATCTGATTTCTCCAGTTTGCTCAGACCTCTATGGTCCTGAACTTTTGACTCTGATCCGAAAGCTGTCCCTTTCACCAGGGCATATCCCCATAATTATACTTTTGAAATCTGCCAGTTGGACCTACTCCCTAAGGTTCTGGCAGAAGTTGGGCTAAAAATCCCCTTGCATTATTCAGTTGTAATTATTTATTGCAAAGAATATAAATTTCTCATTTTGTTTTCTGGGTCATACCACAAGGAAGTTGCTGAACAGAGGCTGTTTAAACTTCAAGTCTCAGCTTCCTAATCTTTCCTTACAGAAGATAATTGGCCAACGTTCCCCATGCTCCCTTGCCTCGATGTTAAGGGACCTACGGCTGAACCAGAGCTCCCAACGTTTCTCCCTGCCCGAGTCCACTACGTGGTGCAGGGCTCTGCTGAAGAATATGAGCACGAAGTTCCGTGCTTTTTGTTCTTTGCTTTTTTAAACTGTAAATCGATTCTTGTTAAGCCCAGTGAGGAAAACAACAGCATTATTATAATAATATGTGTGAAGAATTTAGCGAAAATTGGTGTCCATCTGTCAGGAAATCATTCCTATGACCCTAAAAACAAAAGGTGGCCTGCTCGACAAGAGAAAGAATAACATCGGTGATCTCGCCTTAGCTATCACAGTCCCCAAAAAACAGATTTCCTAAATCCATTAGGAAATTTTGCCTACATATGAAAATATGTGCACCCAACAACTTTCTGGAACAATTACGTTATCTGAGGACACACATATATGGTCTGTTTTTCTTTAAAAATGTCAATACAAAATTTAAGACACAGGATTAATAACCTTTTATCCCATGTAATCCTAATTTTGCCATTGTTTTAAACCAGGAAATTTTCCTTTTCTTACCATGTCAAAAGGACATTTATGAGAGTGCAGAGACTGAAGATGTTCAATAGATTTATTTTTAATTCCTTTAGGGAAAATTTTTCATATGTAGGGTTGTCAGAATTTCTGAACTTACAAATATTCAAATTAATGCTACCTTTTAAAAGAAAATGCAAGCACGTATGTTTATTGTAAGTGACGGCACTCTGAGGTGATTGTTGATCTACGTGAATGGTTTAAGATTGTTATATTCAGTGAGATATGAAATTGCTTCTATTGAATTTCTTGGAAGTAAATGAATAGACCATGGAATTTTTCAGCTTTCAAGGTTGGTTTCAACTAAGGTGATATCTAGGGAGAATAAGACATCATGGATAGTCAGTGCTTTTTTTAGATCTGACTAATCAGTAGTGGCTGATAAAGAAAAAGTCTTATAAATTGGTCTTATAAGCATTTTTGCTACTCAAGAAGGTATAAATGACAAAGAACAATGCTATTTAAGGGTTAAAGTTACCATAATAAAGTAGAAAGTACATGTACTTCAGAATCACATATGTTTTTGTAACTAGCTGTGTGGCTTGAAGTAGTTTAAACTAGTTATCTCATGTTTAATGAGACAGTGATAGGAATATTATCTCAGAAGATTGTAGTATGGATAAAACATGGTAAAACACATAAAGTTTTGCATAAAATCCTGGCATTTGTTATTCATTCAATAAATGGTAGCTATTACTTTTTCCTCTTCTGGAAATGTGGGAATAATAACTTCTATGTAGGTTTGTCAGGGATTCACATTACAAAATTTGTAATGACCATAACACAATGCCTTGTGCATGATATGTGATCAAACATTAAATTCTCTTCTGAACAAAAATCTTCATTTTTTAATTTTACTCACTGCCCCTCAAAGTGGCTGTGACCTTACTGAATATGGAGAAGGTCAGGTTCATCTTTTTATTCCCCATTTCTGGTAGAGTACCTAAAACAAAGCTAGCAAGTGCTCAGTGATTGAACAATCCCAACTCTGTCCCTAAAAATATCACATAATAGAAAGTTGACATCAGAAAATTTAACTGTAAAATACAAAAATAAAATAGTAAATAGGCTATAGCAAATAATAATCAAAGTGTTCATTCTGCTTCAGCATAGTGTGACAAATATTGAAATGTAAGTTAAAGAGCATTAGTGCATGTATATATTGTTTCTAGTTTTTGCTGATAGCTGCATATAATCCACTATTATTGCTCTGATACTATCATATAACCTATGTTATGAGATTTCCAGATAAAACCAACTCTTATTTCATTTGTTTTTCTTAAATTGCTGTATAGATAGGAAAAGGCTCTGGAATCATATTTCTTGCTTTGAAATTTTATTTCCTGCATTTATATGCCTTTGCAATAAAATTGCAATAATATATAATCTAACACACAATGGTTTCTTCTAGTGTTTAATAAATTTGCATTAAAGATAACTGCTAGTTTCTTTTCTAAAATTAGAAGATAACGTTGAATGGACACACAGTGGATACGCATTTTACATTCTGCAATATACACATTGCTGGAGCAGAATGAACGCGATCAGTGTAATGGAAATGCCGCACTAATGGCTCGTTAAACCTGGAAAGTATGCAGAGATGAAAAAAATCTTTGCGTATGTTGTCAAGTGACTGAAGGAGGCAATGAACTATAACGTACCAAAAAAAAAAAAAAAAAGGAAGGCATAATTTTTTTTTTTTTTTTACAAAAAATTCTTATTTCTGGAAGAGAATTGTTTAATCAATCAGGAACTTGACGGCAGGTTTCCAACTGTTGGAGGAGACAATTTTATATTGTAATTGATGGATCTGGTGGACCTTCAGATATTGTTTTTCTCCTAATCTATCTTGTCTTTGCACATTGTTTCTGTGTCCTTTTTTTTTTCATGCAAAGTTCTTTAATTTTAATTGATCAGTATTTTCTTTTATGAAATGTGTTTTATTACAAGAAAAATCATTCTCTCTCAAAGTGTTGCAGATACTGTTTTCTTTTAAAATTTTAATATATCACCTATACAATTTCAATTCACCCCCAATGTTTTTAGTATATGATGTGAAAACGGGTCTAGCTTTACTTTTTTCATCTCCGTATGTCCAGTTGTCCCAGAAATAATTTTCAAGTAGTCTACTTCACTGATTTGTAATATCTGCTTTGTCTTAAACCATGCAAAATTCCCCAATACCAGTCCAAAGAGAGACAAGGTAGATGCCAACCTTTTGCAGAGAGAAACGGAGATTTTGAAACTCGATAGCTTAACCTTTAACGAGAATTCTTCCATTGTTTGTGTACAGACCTGTCACCTCCTCTGACATGTTATACAACCTTATTTGGCATCTGAATAGTGTAAGTAATTCCTTGTCCTGACAAAATATATCCAGGAACCTACTTAAGCAATATTTTTAATATAGTTTTAATTTTACTTATCTGCTACTGTTATCTACTCCATTGTGTTATCTATTTCTATTGGATTTCCATTCAACTGTAGATTATTAATATTTGGCATTGTGCCAAGACGAGTTTGCTTTTAGTGGCTGATAATATTCATCTGCGTTTGCTAACTCTTACTAATATCCGAAAAACCTTAAGACTATTTGCCCACAAAGTTGGAAAATTTGTCTTTTAAAAGCTTACGATTTTCTTGGCATAGCGACCTACTTGTATACCACATAAAAATCTCTGAAAAAGTTATGAGAAAGTTAGTCACTCAGTGCCCTGCTGTAATAGGGGTGAAGAAAGACACTGGGAAAAAATTGCATTTTCCAATCAGAAAATTATTTTTGTATGAACTATGAATTACTTGTACCACAAACACTATAGTGTGTCTCCCTAAAATAAAATAATGGTGTCATAATGGTCCTTTAGCAGGGTAATAGAAGTGTACATTTTAGGATAACCCTAGAAATAATTATTTTAAAGCATGTTACGATTATTATTTTAAAATGCATTAGTTGGAAGAATTTTATAAAACTTAGCTAGAAGAATTTTTAGTTGGAAGAATTTTATAAAACTTCAAGTGTGATTGTACTGTCTAGAATGTTTAATTTTTGTTTTTATTTTTTTCTATTAGCTGTTCAATTTGTACGGGATAGAGAGAATTCTGATAAAGATTCATCATCACACAGCCTCTGGCAGTTAGCGTGGATACTCAATATTAAATATATTAGTTATCTCAGTAAATAGATAGTAGTCAGTAGGTTGATAACTCGCATGTTATAGAACACAGATAGAATTCTATGCTTTCTTATCAAGTGTACATCTTTCTTTCCTCTGATAGTGTTCTCATTCCAAATCCACATACTCAATCCTAACACAGATTATTCTGAAAATGAAATAGATGTAGGAGATCAATAAAATTCTAGCTTAGGCAAAGTTGTAATACAAGCTGCTTCAAAACAAAGTACTTTTTAACTTACCTATTTGTTTTTATGTACAGTCTTGATATTAGAAAATAATGTTGAAGACATAAACAGTATAGTTAGAGAAGCCTTCTGAGATGTCCCGTACTGACCTTCATTAGAAATGAAATAATCCATTAATAATTCATTAATTATTAATTCATTAATAATTTATGCATTTAGTGCATGGCTGTGGAAATACAAAATGGTTATGTGGGCAACTACCAGGCCCTTTCAAAAAACTGTCAACCTGCTTCTCCCCATCTGTTGGAAATACCTTGTTTACTCTTACATACTCACTACCTTACTTGAGTTTTCCTCCGGAATCTGAGCATATCCTTAGGCCTACCTTGGAAGAAATAAAAAAGAGCTTCCTTCCACACTCTGTTTCAGCTGGGCTTACAGCCAATGGTACACTGCAATTTATTATCTCTTTTTCCTCCTTACGCTGGCAAAGAGAGGCACAAATTTAAAATATACTCTACTAAAAGAGCATGGAATCAGAAAATAGACAATATTATGAATACTTAATATAATCATTATATTTCCTACTCAGCCCAATTTCCAGGACTTTCCTTTTTGTGGTATTGGCTTCGGTGTAGTAATATCCCCTCGAAAAATAAATAAATGCAAGCCTTCTCGCTTGTAAGCATCTAAATGGCTGACGTTCTAGATGAACCTTATAATAGACTATTGTGTTTTGGGTAAATATAAATAGGATCACTGGATAAATGCATTTGGAAGAGCAATGAAACAAGAATAGCATGGGGGAATTATCTCATAGGAACATTGAATTTAAGTGAATTTAACTATATGCCCACTAAGAGAAAAAGAGTAAAGGAAAATGTATACGGTCATGTGTCGTTTAGCAATGGGGTTACATTCTGAGAGATGCGTCCTTGGGAAATTTTGTCATTGTATGAACATCATAGAGTAAGTCATGCATTGCTTAATGACAGGGATAGATTCTGAGAAATGTATCATTAGCCAATTCTGTCACTGTACAAACATCATAGCGTGTACTTCCATAGACCTAGATGGTACGTAAGCTATGCGTATAGCCTATTGCTCCTAGGCTACAAACCTGTACAGCATCTTACTATACTGAATACTGTAGGTAATTACAACACAATTCTAAGTACTTTTGAATCTAAATATATTTAACACATTAACTGCCATGCGAATTGTATTTAACTCATGCTAGTTTTGAATCTGGGGCCTCTAGATGTATATGTAACTCATATATTTGTTCACCGTGGGCGCTGCAAGAACCTTTTCAAGGTGCATATAACTCATACACAGAAAACAATAAAAAATAACAAATTTTTCATTAAATTAGAAAGGATCATTTTGGTTTTGAAGTTTTTATTCTATTTTCTTAATAAAACACCATGGCCTCAAAGAAAAATAATAATCCTAGTGTGGTAGTCAGTGTGTTAAAATAGAAAAGGTAATGCATTGGTTATGACGGCAGCATGCCATAGGGATTTTTTAGCTCCATTATAATCTTATGGGACCACCATGTACACGTGGCCTGTCCGTTATGTGGTGCGCAACTGTATATTTATTAAGCATCATAGACCATTTTACCCTTCGATCCGCTCTAGGAAAATGTACCGCAAGTAGTAAATGCAATTGAGTCTAAAAAATGAGTTGCAAGTATATACAAAGGTATGGAGTAAAAGTGCAAGTGATGTTAAAATTTTTTAGGTCATAAATAAGCAGGTAAAGTTTATTGCTTAGGTAGCCAGGGAGGGTGATAGTACCAATGGCATTCTTGGGGTAGACAGTGAAAGGTTGAGAGCCATAGAAAGTCATTAAAAAAAGAATTAGAACAATTAGTGATGAAAGAATTATGAATTTATATGGGTATACATAAATCCATGTGTATAGCATTTTATACATTTTATGCATGATTTAATGAAGCTATCAAATATGATTTAGATGTACTGACTTAGGCACAGCCATTATAATGTAGCCAGAAAGTAAGATACAACTTGACTGTATAAATGTAACCTTGAAATTGTCTATTCACTTGGCTTCTATTACATGGTACCATCAGAGAGGAATTAGGGAGGGACCAGAAACAAGCATTCGCTGGGTTTCTAGCATGTGCCAAAGGAGAATTGCATAGTTACCTTGTTAAGGTACAGCCAACTTTGAGTGGCGTAGGGATGGAAGCACTTCATTGAGAAAATGGTATTTGATCTTTCTCCAGAAATGCAAGCTGGAATTATCCACATGGATGAAGGGAGGAAACCAAAGCGTGTTTCAGGACATAATTTTGTTCTCATGCATCATGTATAAAACCCAGAGGAGAACTGAAAAACTTTTTAAAAATTATGTCCTGATTTTTTTTCTTCACAGCACATTTTCATGTGTTTTAAATTACTTATTTCCTTTTATCTGTCGGGTACATCCTCAGCATTTACACTGTTGCCTGGTACATAGTAGGTACTCAATTAAAATTAACTGAATACATGACTGAAGCATAAATACTTCTCCTCATTAGGCTTCTTATTTTCAGCTTAAATTTAGAAATCTTCTACTCATTATTTTTCCTAGTTTAAGTCAAACTAATAAGATTGCCTTCTCTACCGCATTTTGTCTCTTTCCCCATGATTTTCTTGGCTCTTTGATTCAGGATCACGACTTTTATAACCTGTAGAGAGAAAAGCTCAGATCTTTCTCTTGTTGCTGTGACTGCTCAAAGTCGGACATACAACCCAGAGTCAAGATGACACTGCAGAGTTATTTGAAAAAAGAAAGAAATATTTCCAGGCTGGGTGTAAAATAGGAAGATCGTACTTGAGCTAAAGCAAAGGCTTCAAGAAGGATAAGGTCACATGCACAGAATATGGGACTCAAATTTTCAAGCTGAGGTTAAGGGCAGGAATTACTAGAGAGACTCAGGGATTCCAACTTTAGACTGGGAGCATAAAGGCTGTCATAAGTAGCAGAGTGCAGGGGCCTCCCACCTGGGCTGTCACAGGTGCCATTTCTTTGCCTCTTGAGCGTAGGTCACAGGTTGTCCACTGTCAGGTACTCTCACGGTACCCTCTCGGATGTCCTGCTGTCTTGCCCCTCGTTTTCAACTACAGGGGATTCAGGGATTGGCATCTCCTCCTCTCTCATCAGGACCGCATGCTATGCTACACCTAACTCCTGCCACAACTCCTCGCCTTAGATCTCCCTTTTCTTTCACTAAATGTTTTCCTAACTTACACAGCCCTCCCTGGGGAAGCAAGCAAGTTTCCTTCTCTCCCTGACGCATATATGCGTTACAGTATTTAATAATCCCATTCGGGTCCAAAATGCACATCCTTCTGTGTGCAAATAGTGACTATACTCTCTTTAAACATTGTTATTAGTTATTCTGAGAATGTTTATATTTTCTCAGTTTGTGCCTTTTATGGGTCTTTGGCAGCTGGCTCTGGGACAGAGGCCAGAGACTAGACAATCCTCTTAGGCAGGCTCTGAGTTTTCTGTACTTGTCTGTGCATACTTTTCTGGACTTTTCCATACTTTTGAGTGCCCATACTGATTAAACTATGACATTTGGCCTTTTTTTTTTTTTTTTCGAGTTTATGGTGGTCATTTTACATACTGTGCAGCATTAAAGAAAAGTTACTTTTCTCTTGCAGTTTCTGCAACTGCTTTAAAAAAAAAAAGCCACTGCAATTGTCAAATGATTCGGATAAGGATTTATTTGAAAGTGAATCAATAATCTGATAAGAGTTTTAGTGATAAGAATAATTGTTCTTTATATCACTACAAACAATAGACAAATCCTTATATGCAGGAAAATACGCTATTATTTTTCCGCATTTTCAGAAAATTCCTCAGTTTAATGTCAGAATTTCAGCCAATATGAGGTTACTTCTCTCCAAAGTTTGAATGTGGTCATTTTTTTTTCCCTTTTAAAAGATCCCAGTACATTTACTAGCCTAATCATAAACATGCTGCCCGTGTAGATCCCCCTTTATTTTTGACCTGTGGGAGGGTCGTCACCGAGCTCTAGACGGCAATCGTTTGCCATGTGCTAAGGGCACCCCTTGCCACTCCTTTTGAATATTTTCTCTTTTATAAATGGGCAGCTCTTACCCACTCGTTCTCTGGGCTTTGCATTTAGAATGATTGGTTTCCCCCACTATTATTTTAGACAATTACATTTATCATGAGAAATTAATCCTTGAGGGATCAATGATGCATGCTTTTCTCCTGCCCACAAGAACAAAACCATTATTCATTTTCCACTTGACATAAAGTGACCCGTGGACCCATTTACATTTTCCTTCCCATGCTGGCAGTAGCAGTGAAACCCATTGTCACTTCTGGGCCAGTAGTGACCCCTGCAGGCACAGCACCAGGGAGTGCCAGGAAGCGCTGCTTCCGGGCGGGTGTCCGACATGCTAATAATGAGTATGACCACTAGCGTATTTGCACGAGCCTCAATAATGTCTGTCAAGGAGATGTGTCCACCTGTGTGAGGCAACCAGTAACAACCTCTGTGACCTGGGTGTGAGTGGGGAAGGTGGAATTAGAAGTAAAAACTGCAAAGGGTGGGCATTTGTCATTGGAACTTGTCTATTTCCTCTCTAAGGGCACATTTCTTTTCTTTTTAGACCCTCTACCCTGAAAATTATCTTCAGTCTCCAGTTGCTGCCCCTGTATCCCACTCCATCATTATGTGATATGCTGTGTGACTCCTCTCCCTAGAGAATTTAATGAGAAATGGGAATAAAAATAATGTCGTCAGGGTGGAACGACAGCTGGCCAATCCTGTTGAGCTAGAGGATGCTCACAATGCTGAGCACAGCCTTGGGTACCAGGAATAGAGACATGCATGACACGAGACACAGCCTTCGAGGTGCTCGTGGGCTATTAGGAAGTTGCAGCGTGATCTCACCATCTGAAAATGAAAAATGAATCATTCTCTGGGGAACGGGCTAAATATGACTCCTGAAATCACCACAGTGCCTGGGATTCCAGCCCCTGAATCTGCTACGGACTTGGAGAAGGTAATGAGCTGCCCAGGGTCACAGAGAGACTTAGGCTAG
This sequence comes from Lepilemur ruficaudatus, assembly GCA_963574885.1. Lineage (NCBI taxonomy): Eukaryota > Metazoa > Chordata > Mammalia > Primates > Lepilemuridae > Lepilemur > Lepilemur ruficaudatus. The sequence goes on along the minus strand of CAUYRT010011269.1, from coordinate 3,250 downwards.
CAAGGACAGTTAAGGCACATCATCCCCGGCAAGGTTTAAAATGAATTTTGCTCCCGTTACTGAGTGATTACTCGGGTAACCTGTTGCGATAACTCCAAACACCCACCACATTTCTCTTAGTTAGATTTTATAAAATTGTTTATTCAGTATAATGTATTTGTTAACATAAACTTGACCCTTACATTGTGAAAATCTTGAGGACAGGGATGCTGTAACTTATTTCTTCTCTATCTTGCCAGTGCATGCTTGAGTGCCCCCAAGCAATCGATTTTTAGTAAATAAATAATTGTTGAACAAATGAAAGAATCGGTAATTGTGCAGCTGTGCTTTGTGGATTTTTTTTAAACATATCCTATTGTTATTGCTGCCGATCCTGGTGTCATGAGTGCCCCTGTCAACCTGAGCTGAGTCCAAATCTGAGTCCAGAACCCTCCTTCTGATGAAACAAATCCTTGAGGTGGTGCAGGCTGAAAGGTTCTAAAGATTATTAATAATAGAGTCTGCAGCCAGCGGCTTTGGGTAAAATTGGAAAAGAGCTTTGAGACAAAAGAATACAGGGAAATAAATTTTAATATTATAGATTTTTTAATTTAGAATATCTTAAAGATAATTTAATTCAGCATTCAGAATCACCCTCAGCTGCTCCCCAGATCAGTAGCTATTGGGTATTTTGGAGAGAGGCATATTCCTAAAACAAAAAAGATGAGCCTGAAAATTGTGTTTGATGGTGACTTTCAGGAGAAACAGGGTTTCTGTTCCTAGCACAGGGATGTGTGTGGGCGGGAGCCAGGGACAGTACAAAGTGCTTGATGCCTCATTAAAGGGGTACTGTTGAGAAAATTCTTCATGAAGAATTTGGCTACCACAAAATCTAAATCAACTTCTAAATAAAGAACTCAAATGACATAAAAGCAATGCAATAAAAGTTGACTAAGTGTTTTCTAAAATGTATCTAGTCGTGATTTGTTTTTCATTTCATAATTATCTAAAGTACTATGAATGCCATATTCACTTTTCTTTGTTCAAAACTAATCTTTTTTCTCAAAGAGCATTTATCTACTCTTAAGGCAATGAAATTTAGCCAGTCTTAGAAAGTCTTTGATAGAGGAAAGAAAAATGTCCTAAGTGTATGTTATTTATTTAACTTTGATTCTCAATGTGTGTCTTTATATTCTCCTTCAAGTACCATGGTGTAGTTTTTGCTTTACTCTTTTTTTGGCATATCTCATTTAATAGATTAGTATTGTATTCTCTTTTAACCTGTTTATTTCAGAGAATAAGACACGATGAAGACATGCAGTAATGCAATTAATTCATATTTCTTGCCAGCACAATGTACAGTGCCTAAATTTATTCAGCCAGGTTTAAAACAGGATAGGTAAAAAATAACCATCAAATGAGATGTTATATTGTTGAAAAATTGATTTGGTGTTTAATATTTATTTAGGTTTAAAAAATTGTCTCATATTGTCCTGTGGTATCACTAAGCAATTAAAATACTGCTATCTGCATAGAGCTGCCTTGGATATTGTACAGTTTATGAAATCGAAATAGCTCAACACAGTGGGATTCTGATTTGCAAAGAAAAAATCTGAAAGCTCATATTCCCCAGCAGGAAGATTTTGGTTTATTTCTCTGTACTAGGCAAGACAGGATTTTTCTTTTATGTGGAATAGTTGCCTGTTGGAAGATTAGAAAATTCTGAGTAAGAGGGCTCTCAACAACCATCCATATTATTTTACTGATCACCAACGGTGGGGGAAGTAAATGAGAAAATCCATGAGCTTCGCCTTGATTTATTAAAGTTCCGTTTGAAATCCAAATCAGAATTGGAAACTTTTCCCATAGCCTTAGCCCGCTATTTCTAAATTAAAATAACTTCTTAGTGGTTTTGTTTTGAATATGTTCTTCTCAGTCAAGAACCAGATCTGAGCGCACATTTGTAAAACAGTGGAATCCACGGCCAAATGTTATGAAAACGCATGCAAAATTTCTAACGATTGTCACTTAACTAAATGAAGTATCTGTTTCCGCAAACGAATAGCATGTAATCAGGCTTTCTGGGGGGTTGTCTTTAAAACTGCTTTGTTTAAATTTAAATTCCCAGATGTCTTAATGGAAGACAGTAAAATCCTAAAACAAAGGTGGGCACTGTGCACTATATGGACCTCTTTAATACCAAATACAGATCAGTTTGTTAGCTGCAGCGCTGGATATATTCCTGCACTGAACATCTCAAGATGATATTAACACAAGCCAGATCACCTCCTGTTAGTGTTGAGATAACTTAAACCTGTAACCTGACTCCGAGGAAGGATATGTTCTTTCCATGAGTATGAAAATAGTTGGAGGACAGTTTCGCTTTTTTGAACACAGATTTACTGAATCTCCTTCTCATGTGTGGCAGGGGTCCACAAATTCTTTCCGTAAAGGACCAGATACAACTATTGTAGACTTTCCCAGTCAGCCAAATGAACATTTGGTTTCTGTCTCTGTACTCAGCTCTGCCCTGTGTAGCAGGAAGGCAGTCAGGGACAAGACCTAAACATAGGTGTGCCCGGCTGCGATGCAGAACTCTAGAACAAATGGGCCTAAATGACATTTACAGAACATTCTACCCCAAAACTACTGAATACACATTCTTCTCATCAGCACATGGAACACTGTTCAAGATTGATCCTATCTTAGGCAAATTAACAGAGTCAGATCTTACACATAGGTTTCTCTTACTTCAAATCCCTTAGGATTTTGCACAGTATCATACTGTAGGGCATTCATTTGAAGTGTTAAGTGGCATTTTTCTTGAATGGCATATATTCCGGCTTAACTAAACATCGATATTTTGTAATAAATAGCAATAAAGGCTGAGAATGTTGGGTACAAGCAGATATCGGAAGGTCTTGAATACAAGGATATTTGAACTTTATTTGTTTATTTATTTTTTGAGACAGAGTCTCACTCTCTTGCCCAGGCTAGAGTGAGTGCCATGACGTCAGCCTAGCTCACAGCAACCTCAAACTCCTGGGCTCAAGTGATCCTGCCTTAGCCTCCCAAGTAGCTGGGACTACAGGCATGCGCCACCAAGCACGGCTAATTTTTTTAAAACATATTTTTAGTTGGCCAATTAATTTCTTTCTATTTTTAGTAGAGACAGGGTCTCACTCTTGCTCAGGATGGTTTCGAACTCCTGACATTGAGCGATCCTCCGGCCTCGGCCTCCCAGAGTGCTAGGATTCAGGTGTGAGCCACC
>CAUYRT010011265.1:0-16509 GCA_963574885.1 Lepilemur ruficaudatus | reverse complement strand
TCTTTATTAGTTTAAATTCTCTAAAATATGTACAAAATTTAAAATGGCTACCTGTAGTTGGTTTGCACGTTTTATGCAGTGAACCTGGTTCATTGTGGTCTTAGACACTGTAGCCTGATGCTCTGCCTCCTTCTTTTTAGTCTGCAAGTAGATTTTACCTTGTTAGTATTTAATACATGTCCCCATTGACCCTTCTTTTACCTTAAACCCTAACTTCTGGAGTTATATACTACCTCCATTTCCACATCTTCCACTTGGGAAGGGTTACTTTACCACACTCCCAATATCTTTCCGTTCACAACACTTACACCACTATTAGAAAAGGACATTAATGTTTTTCCAATTTTATGCAAAGTGCTGTGTAAATATCCCAAGCCTTGCCAATTGTTCTACACGGATTGCAGCAATAGAGCCTCTGATATGCAGGAATTCTGGAGCTTTCAATGCCCTCAACTCATTTAAATAAGCAACCACCCCACTTCAGAAAACTTTTCAGTTAACATCAGCAACGTCTTTTTATCTGTTGAATCAAATGGTTTATGTTATATCCTTCTCTTGCGTACTTGATCTATCTAAGTGATTCATTACTTCCAGTTAGATCCCTATATTTAAAAATTTTTCTGCTTTGTCTTTTGGTTTATAACATTTTAATAACTCTTCTTTCTTATTTTTTGGCAGTTTCTTTTTAGCTGGTTTTTAAACTGGAATTTCAGCTTTTCACTTCTGAGTAAATGCTTTTGGTATCCTAAAGATTCACTGGCATTTCTAGGTGTGAATTTATTTTTATTTGTTGCTCAGAACTTGTCGTCCTTCCTGGATCCAAGGACATTCTTTCTTATTAACCACTCATATCTTTTCCATCTCTTTATTTCTCTAGACTGCCTTATAAAATAGTTTCCAACATCTATCTTGCAGTGGGTATACTCTTTCTCTAGGTCTAATCAATCATCTCATGTTTTCATTTTTAAAGGTTTTAAGTAACATTTCTAGAATTTCTTTATTTTTAATTCTCAATCTGTTTTTCCTTTTAAATAATGATTTTTTTCTTAATAATGGTTTTAATTCCTTCTATCATTTATGCAATTATTGTAAACATAATTATTTTATATTCCATTCACAAACATGTTATTTTAATAGTTATCTAAGTCTGCTAGCTATTTTTTCTGCAGACTCCCAGAAAAATATACCGATTCTTGTGTTTTAAAATATTTAAGAGTTCAACTTTGATTGGGATTATTTTTCTTTATTTCTCCCTATGAGAATCCTTTGTGTTTGGGTTGTATCTTTTTAAAATAATTTTGCATTTGATTCATCCAGAAGCCCAGCCTAGATGAAACATTATGCTAATATTTGAGCTTGGGGTTCAGGAAAAATGCTGTGGATCTAAACCTGAAATTTTTTAAAAAACTGTGCTCTTTAAAATTAGATTAGAGGTTATCAAAAATGAAGAATATGGAACCATAGAGTATAGTGACAGCATTAATAATAGCAGACTGAAATAGGGATGGCTTTACATAATCAAAACATTAGCATATTTAAATTAGACACTAATCCCTATTGGTGAGATGTATACATGTGCACATGTGCATGTGTAGGGGTATATTCTGTGCGTGAGTGCATGTGTACAATGGAATTTGTGAAAATTGAGAGACTAGAGAGAATTGAGAATTCTATAATAGTGTGCATGACAAGTTAGGACTTTTAATTTTGCCCTTTGTCCAAATGGAAACCCAGGGATATCTTTAATGAATATAAAAGTGACTGGAAAAGTGGCATGCAAATAGCGGTTACTTAATATGTGATTAAAGTTTTTAGCATAGAAAAAGTATTATTATAATTATTTTTAAATGATAAGGCTCAGGGCAAAAAAAAATACATAAAAGGCGAGAAGCTAGACTATGACTATAATTTTCTAGGCAAAGTTTCATTAAGATAGTAGTAGTGGAAATATTCATTCAACTTAAGACTCAGGAGATTTTACAGGGTTTGTACTAGCAGGACAACATGAAAATCCAGATACGAGACTAAAGACAAAAAGAAAGTTTAAAATGTAAAATACTTTTTTTTTTTTTTTTTAGTTTGCCAACTTATGGCAACATTAGAAGTAAAAGACACTTTAGAGGAGAGAATTAGAGCTCAACTGGGACTTTATGAGTTCAAAATTCCTCCAGGAACTTTATAGACATGGTGGACTGTGGCTTACTAGAAATGTTTATCGGGGAATATTTACCACACTGGCAGATGTTAAATTCCAATGAATGGCTCAGATTTCAAGGTAGAACATGAGTAAGAAATGTAAAGTATTATAAAGATGGAGTCTTGGTGATTGCATGCACATTTGCACAACTTGAATAAGAGTGATCAACGAAAAAGAAACTGTCAGCAAAAGAAGAGTTAGGAAAGAATTATAAGCTAAAAAATAAAGCTGAAAAAATTTAAATGAAGGGATCTAATTGGAAGTGATAAATCACTTAAATAGATCAAGTACTAAAGAGAAGGATCCTAAATCCTTAAAACAGTAATACCTTCTTCCAGGAAAGCAATTTATACTACCAGCATGCATGTTTTATACATACATATCATTTTTTTCCACAATGTAGCATGATAATTTATTTACACATCTGTCCATTTTTTGAAGGCATCTTTATTTAAAATTAGTATTAGTATTTATTTGTGTTGAATGGAGTAATATATGAATTTTAATTTAAGATTTTCTCAGTGTTTTCATGAAATCATTAATCAAATTTGTGTGATATGTGACACTATCTGCGCTGTGCTTATAAAGAAATTGAACTTTACAGGCATACTAGATTGCACAAGTTGACATGGTTAAGTCGTAGAGGATTACACCAGGTCTTAACTTTTAACACAGTGCTTTCTATACTTCACGATATGGTTTCCATAAACCTAATGATTTTGCTTTCATATTATCTTGTAAGATATATTTTATAGATCAAGTGTTTTAATAAAGATTTTAAATAATTATTTAAATGTATACTAGCATATTTTCCTAAAACATTTTTTATACTTACATCAGCTGTAGGAAGTAATATCTTCATTTGTAACTTGTTTTTATTGTGTTACCGTCACAAACTAGCTTAACATTTTGGATCATGTTATATAACATTGCAGAATATCTTACTTCTAGAATATCTCTTATTCATCCAATGGTTTTTTACTGACTGCTTATTGAATATTGAATGTTACTAGTTAAAGATACAAATCTTATCATTACATGTTAATGCACAATAACAGAGAAAATAATACTTATGCAGACACCATGCCAAGCAAAATAGAAGAGATGTATCAGAAGAGAAACTTCCATAGATTAAATTGTTATGGAAATTCAGGGACAGAAAGGCTCCTTCTGGCTAGGATATCTGGGGCTGCTTCATGAATAAGCAGCATTTGGATGAGAGGGAAGAACGAAGGTATAGAGCTGACTGCAGAATGGAGCCGCGTGCAGATGAGAAGCATGCAAAGTCCAGTGTGGGCGGACATCGGGATGAGTAAGGAGATTGAGATATGATAGCGGGGACAGATCATGGAGGCCCAGGGCCAGGTCATGGTGTGTTCAAGAGTCCAGGTTATATTTAAAAGACAAAGGAAAGGCACGGATAAACATGTGCCATCCGTCTGGATGTCATATAACATGGAGAACTACAGTAGGTTTATTTTCTAAAACAGTTTTATAGCTTTTATATTTCCTAAGTTTTCTCCCCAGACTAGCCAGGAAACAGCTTCCCTATGTGGTATAATCGTAAGAGTAATGATGCAGTGAACAGAACCCTGACCTTAGACGAAAAATGTATAGTATTCCTCTTCTTCAATTTATTAGCCAAAGATCTGTTAACTTAACAGTCCCCCATTTTTCCATCCATAAAAGAAAAAACAGGGAAAGTCTCTGCTGAATTAGCTGTTACTTAACGTAATGCCTGTAAAACAGATTTGAGTATTTACCTCCTCTTCAACCTCTGCCTTCCTAACTGTGCTTGTCTTCGAGGAGCAGGACTCCTGACCCCCTAGTAACCAGATTGGTTGAAACTGGCTACGACTGGTGAGATCCAACATGGTAGTCCACTTGACCTCTGAAAAACCCCCACCTTCATTATAATCTATGTTCCATGCTAAAAGACACTCCCACCGGTGCCAAGACAGTTGACAATCACCATAGTGACAACCAGAAGAGACCATGAAAGGACAAGGAGGAGATGATATTCGGTTCTGAGACATTCTTCACCCATTCCCAGAAAAGACACAAATATTCCAGCCTCTGCTTTTAATACCCAACCCCTTCATTAAAAGACACCCTATGTTTTAAACTCCTCACCTCTCACACAGCCAGGAAAAGTCAATTTGCGAGCTATGCTCCCAAGCGTCTGCAGTCCTTGGCCGTTGGAATAGATCCGGACCTGCTTAACACTCACTTTCAGTTTCATACATTGGCTTCAGGACACCAAACAGGGAAGAATCTCACCTTTTGGGGGAAAACTGATTATCTCTGTAACAGCTCCAGGACATAAAGTCTAAGGAATCACTAAAAACGTACTGATGAAAGAGAGGGAACAAATTATTTTCCGATTGTCAAAAATGTTAACATTCCAAATACATCAAATAATTTCTAACCAGTAATTCTAACTCAAAATTATTTCTAATCCAAATTAATAAAATACTTGCCTAGGGATATGAAAAAAGTAATTACTTATGCAAACCAAATGAAACAACAGTGTTTAACCATTAGATATATAATTTTCTTTTTCTTTTTTTTTTTTCTGGTGTATTTATATTTGGGTGATTCTTCACATCATTTTATCAAGTGTTAACTACTGAATTCTGCAATTACTTTCACTCCTAACTCATGCAATCTTTGCCGAATACCTCTTGACACTGAACACATTTACAATAGCCTACTCTATTTTTAACCTCCTTTTGACCTTGCTTAAGCCTCTTTTAAGAGGAGTAACTAGGCTCACCTTTTACTGTTTATTTTGACTGACAAAGCGATCAAATAAGAAAAAGGGCAGTGACTCTAAGTCTCCTAAAATTGTCTCTTTTCCTTTAACTCATGCAAAAATTGTTTGTCTTAGCTACTGCAATACCAATATCCTGTTTCTTGCTTTTGTTTTGAATGTTTGTCTCAAGTTTTTTTCCAGATCCTTGTCCTGTTTAGAGAGCCACTACAAAATATATAACATTGAATGACATTTGGGATTAAGAACGCAACAATTAACTCCCACTAACTGTATGTTCATTGTATTTATAATGCTGCAAAGAGGAAAATGAATGGTTATTCTGTCACAGGCCTTATTCTTGTGACCAGTTAAGGCCAGTAGGCTAATTCCTATGTCCAAATTAGAAATTAACACCAGAACATATGGGGATAAGGGAATGGGGACCACCGGACATGGGGGTTCTTAAATCAGCTTCAAATTCTTGTGCCAGATAGGCAGTAACATAAAATTGCAGAAATGACTATAGATTAAAAAATAAAGTCACAAACTGATATTTCATTTATATTTTTACTTGTCGCTATTACATTCTCTCTTTTTTTCCCCTCACTTTTGCACAAAACTTCTGGGAAATGGCTTTTATAGTCAGCGATTTTGTAAGGAAATTATCACCAAGCCAGCACCGAAACCTCACAGCCCTGACAATTGTGCGTGACAAATATTCCATTTCTGAAATTTTATTAAAAGGCTTCATTTCACACATAACCTACAGATATAGGTGTAGCAAGATTTTCATGCAAAGTTCTGTTAATATAGCCCATGAAGTGAGTAACTTTGAGCAGAAAACACCTGTGAGGCTTCTGGAAGGGTGCCAGAGAGGAGGTGAGTTTACAGCACAAACATAATCTCCTGAGGCTTCCTTTAAATCACTTCAAAGGGTCATTTGACCAAAACTACTTCAAAGGGTCAGTTATCAGTCATTCACCCTATTAACGTTAACATGATTTCTCCAGATGTTAAAATAAATGAATGGAACATAAAGTGTTGAATAAAATATTTCTTACCCAAGGGAATTGTGATTCTGCCTGCATTTAGGTTGAAATGCTAAACACGAGTCAGTAACAGAGAGAGAGATAGAGAGAGAGAAATGGCTATTGAATGAAGGAAAACAACTGCTTTGTCAATTTTATCATAGGATGTTGAGTCCTGAGTAATTTCAGGGACACTGCAGAATGTGTACAACTTGAAAGCTTCCTTTTCTTCTTTGAAGAATAAGTGAATAAATAATATTATTATTGTTATGTAAGTCAAAACAGATTTATTAGGACTGTGAATGAATGTTGAATCTTCAAAAACACAACAGGAATTCCAGCAATTCCAAAGCTGATAAATTATATTCCAGATGTGTGCTCACTTTACTTTCCTAATATTTTTTGCACAAAGAAAATTAGGAGGGGCCCTTCCTCTCTTAGAAGTGACACCAGCAAAAAAGAGGGCACCTCTGAGAAGCTACCCTGCAGACTCAGCTGAAGCTACCACCAGCTATTAATCATGTTTTACTTAGGGTTATATCTCAGAGATGTCTCTGTCACTCTGGCACTTTATTTTTATTTATTGAGAAATTTAAAAAAAAAATGCAAAGAAGAAAAAAATCACTTATAATTTCACATCTGAAGCATAACCCCTATTAACCTATTAAGCATATTTCAGGGAGATTTTTGTTTCATATTAATGGTGAAGATATACAACTTTAAATAATTCAAAATTTAAAAATATTATTTGTAATTTTTTTTGTAAATATCATTAAGAATGGCTAAAGCTTAATGCAATGGATTTAGTATTAGTAGACTAAGTAATCATACACTTGAAAGACCTTCAGTTACAAGGCAGTTAATATAGAGCTAGAGAGGAAAGGAATTTTATTAAAAACACTCTGAAAGCATTTTTGGGAGGAATTACACTTACAGAGTACCATTTTGAAATTCCTAAGCTTTTTGATCTTTCCTAATTTCTAATAATTTGGTTTATTTCTTTTTTTTTGGTGATGTGATGGTGCAATTTATATTTTTATCCAATAAGCTTTATTACAAAATTTAGATTTTTCCTTAGAATTTACAGGTCACAGGCTTACAAGTTTAGCAGATATAAAAACATTTAAGATTTTTGAGTTATACAAAGTATTTTTGTAATATAACTCAAAATTTTACACAAGTGTATGAATTTTTAATGTATCAGAAATTCACATATTTTTGTTTCACCATTTCTTGCCAGTATTTTCATTTTTAAATAATAATCAAGTGAATTATATCTTAATTTTTATTTCATTCATTATTAATGATGCCTTTTCCATATTTACAAAATTTCATATTCTTGATCTGTGGATTTTCTATTCACAATTTATTTTTCATCTTTATGTACATGAGGTTTTTTTGTTTGTTTGTTTTGGTTTAGACCTGTTAACACCATTCCACAGAAGAAAGTGGAGGAATTATCTTCATATTCAAGAGTACATCATATCCAAAATTGTGCTCCAAAAAGTCTAGTGATTTAGAAAGGCAAGAATCTCTTTCATAAATGACAATTTATAATATTTATCACAGAGTTGAATAATTTAACATCAAAGTAAATAACAATTTTAAAGGAAAGTAACATGTCCATAAAGTTCATAGTTCTTCTGTAATTACTCTGGATGCGATAAATATTAGAAAATATCATGGGTCTACTGTATCTGTCTATGCCATGATTTTGTAAACTAAAGGATATCTATTGCAAATAGAATGACACATTTCAAATATATTGAATAATGGGAAAAGTGAAAGTGGTCAGTAATATTAATTCATTAAAATTTTGTTGTATTTGACCATTTAATTATTTAATTTAACAAAATTGTGAATCCATGATTGAGTCAGGCATCCAAACTCTTATGAGTTACTTTTTCTTCCTTCCAGAAGCTCAAAATGATTTCTGGGGAAAAAAAAACAAAAACAAAAAACACTGTCACAAATTATTCTGTGCAGCTGTTAGTTTGCATAGAAAAAATGATTACATAAACATAGAGGAATATGTCATTTTGGAGGGGATATGATTGGTGTAAACAAATAAAAGGAATAATTAAAAATGTGCCCTTTTCTAGATGAAATATTTGTTGTAAAGAAATATGTAATAGTTTTTTAATTAATTCAAAATGAATTCAAGGTATGATTCTTTTCTCTTAGGGCTTCAGGCAAAATTGAAGGCAAATGAGATTTTATTAGATAAATATCTGGAGAAAACAACATACCTGAGAACAAATGGCATGTAAAACTAAACAACTAATTGACTAATTAAATAAACAAATGAATCTACAGAACTGTTTTAGCATAATTCTACTAAACATACATTTAATAGTCAATAATATATTTAGTAAAATATTTAATAATGTAAAAAAAATTGCTAAATATTAAATATACATTTAGTAGAATGTTGAGTAGACTAAAAATATTAGTAGAATATTTAATAATAATATAGAATATTTAGCAGAATATTTAATAATATGTGTTTAGAAGAATTCTGCTTGTGATCTCCTAGGCATTTATTTGTATATTTAGAAACTGATGATGAGGACAAACTTTGTTACACGGTGTCAGTAATTTTAAAAGAATTACAAAAATTCTACCAATAGATTGTGCTAACATTGTACTAAGAGTTCTATAAATAGCTCCAGGAAGCACTTTAATCATGACACTCCTATGGTCCCTGCTATTCTATATTGTGAGTGCCCATGAATATGTCACTCTTCTCCTCTGTACCATGAACTCCTCTGAGGGCAGGATCTAAGTTTGACCTAGATCACCTGTACCTCATCCCAGTTTACTCAAAAGAGATGTGGGAATGGCAGGAAGGGAGGTAGACAGGAAAGATTAATAACAGAGCACGAATAGAATAGGTCAGATGTGTGCAAAGCAGAATTCTCTTTATTTTTCAATTATAATTTTCAATTATACATTACTAAATCCGTAAAAAATTTAAAACATTTTCCAGTATCCTAGTGATTCTGTCTCCCAAGATTAAAATAATAATGAAAGTCAATAGGTAGCTAGGAGAAGGTGATTCTAATCATGTATTTCAATTCAAGTTGAACACAACCCAGGCAACTAGGAGAATATGATTCTAATCATTTATTTCTATTTAAATTTAACACAGTTCAAGTACAGTGGCTCACGCCTGTAATCCCAGCAATTTGGGAAGTCAAGCTGGGAGGATCCTTTGAGATCAAGAGTTCAAGACCAGCCTGAGCAACATAGTGAGACCCTGTCTCTACAAAAATAATAATAATGAAAAAAACCTAATCTACTTGAGAGGCTAAGGCAGGAGTATCCCTTGAGCCCAGGAGTTCAAGGCTGCAGTGAGCTATGATTGCACCATTGCACTCTACCCTTTGCAACAGAGCAAGACCCTGTCTCTTTAAAAAAAAAAAAAAAAGGATAATTCAACTTTAATAATGATCCATAGTTTCTTTTAATATTGGGTAAATAATTTAAGCACAGTAGTGTTTTTATGTCCTCTTTAATAAATTGGTGTATACGCAAAAAGCACAAAGATCACAGCAATGGTTATATTTTCCTTTAAAAGCTTCATATGAAATTCATCAAGAAGTGATGTTTGGACAAAATGTAATGTGGGGGGTGGAGTCTGGATACGTTTTTTCTATGAATAGTCAAATGATCCAGTATGATTTATTAAAAATGCTGTCTTTCTCCCCATTTGTATTACAGTACCAGTCCTGCCAAAAATTGTCATGTGTGTGGGTCTCTCTCTAACTCAATTCTGTCCTGTTATATCACTTTTTGCTGATACCACATCAGCTTATTTATTGTAATTTTATAGTAAGTTAATATCTGGTAGTAAAGATCATGTAATGTTGTTCTCTGCTTTCATATATAATTTTAGAATCAGCTTATTATTTTTATTTAAAAGCCTGATAGATTCTTATTGGGATTACCTAGAAAGTGTAATTCATTTGGGAGGCCATTGCTGTCTTGATAGTATTGAGTTTTCCAATATACATGAGATTTTCATGTATAAAATCTTGATGTTTGCAAATAATGTCAATTTTATTTCTTCTATTGCAATACTAATAACTTTTATTTTTTTCCTTCCCTTCTTAAAAGACTAAGACTTCCAAAACACTAATGAATAGAAATAACAATGCTGGACATCCTTGACTCTCTGGAAGCCTGATCTCATGAAATCATTTTTGATAACCATCCATTAAGAATGAAGTTGTCTACATCGTGTTTAGGTGATTTTTATATAATTTAGAAAAGCTCTACTATAATACTAAGTCTATTTTTGACTGCTATTAGTGTTTTATTATGCATGGATTTTGAATTTTGACAAAATTCAAAAAGAATCCAAAATTCTTTTCTTTCTGAAATGTTTGAAATATTTTAATTCTATAAATAAAGAGAATTACATTGCTGAGTTTCAATTGTTATACCAAAATTTTATTTCTAGAATTAACCCTATTTGGACTTGACATATTAACCATTTTATACATCACAAAATGTGCTTAGAATATGCTTTTCTAATATTTTATTTCATATTTTTGGATTAAAAGTGGTAAGAAAGATTGGTATATATTTTCCTTTCTTGTAATAGCCTTGTTGATTTTGCTAGCAAAGTTTTCTGGCCTTGTAATGTTAATTAATAAATTCTCTCTCCTTCTCATCTGAAAGAATTTATTTTAAAAAGCATCTATTTCTTTTTAAATGTTTGACATAATTCAAGACACCTAGGCCAGAGTTTTATTAATAGCTTATTTAAATAACTTCTTCAATTGTCAAAATGGGTATAAGATTATTTGAATTTTCACTTGCGTTAGTGTTGTTAGTTGTTTTTTTCTAGGAATTTTCTACCTCAGGTAACTTTTCTAAGTGTTATAAAGTTGATTTCTTGACAATCTTACCTATTAAAAATATTTCTGAGTCTTGTATAAGTTCTCAGAAATAGTTAGTTTATAAATTCCTAGTAGTTCTTAACTAGCCTCATTGTATTTGGTTAGATACCATATGCATAGAATGGTTAGGTACCATATACATGTGTACCTAACCATTCAGTCAGAGATTCAAGGATACTCTAAATAGATTTCCAAAGACCTTTTTCTGCATATTTCCTTCCTCTTTATTACTCTACCCTGTTAAGCACAGCTACCTCAGCTTCTTCCATTGGCTGCACTTTGTATCCTCAACTCAAAACGTTATACAGCTGTGGTTCTCACTCTGGCCTACAGTCCAGAATGTTCCTCAGGCAGAAAGCCAAGACGATTGCATGGCTCATTTCATTTGTTCTGCTTCTTTCAGGGAATCACACTCATATACTGGCTGTTAACTAATTTCTGCAAGGAGATTTTTCTATGTATTTTTTCCAGTTTTTCCAGGTGTTTTTTAAGAGACAGTAAGTGTGGTTTTAGCCACAAATTTGTGTCTAGAAGCAAAAATCCTCTCTCTAAATTTGTCACTTATTGTCCTTTCACAGTAAATTTCCAGGTGCATGTGTCACTGATGTCATTGTTCATAACAGCAGGATCAGTTGGGTTGGGAAATTCTCTTTACATATTTCCCACCACCTCTTTCCAAATGCATTACATACAGATTTTTCCTCTTCCTTTTCTCAGTTATTGATAGGATGTTGTATTGCTTTTTATTTTAACTTTAGGAATTGAAGTAGAGAAAGCAATGATCTTCTACACATTTTGAATATTATCCAAAGGTTCAGTTTGAACATATTCTTAATTTGATTTATATTATTTAAAAATTATTAAATTTACACAGAAAATAATGTTAGAAGTTTTATAAAAACAGTTCTTTCTCTACCCAACCAATTCCTACTCTATACATGATTTTTCCTGCTATATAATTTAATATTTTCAGGTTAGGCTTAGACTCTTTTATCCCACCTTTTCTACTGCTCCCATCACCTACCTTTCTCCTTCCTGGATATGATCAGAAAATTTTCACTGTAATTATATTTAAATAAAAATTTATTGTTTGCATGAATGATTATTTAAGTATTAATAATTAAACACATTGTAGATTATAATTGCAGATTTTTTTTTTAATTTTGTTTTTTTGTTTTGTTTTTTTTGAGACAGAGTCTCACTTTGTTGCCCAGGCTAGAGTGCCGTGGTGTCAGCCTCGCTCACAGCAACCTCAAACTCCTGGGCTCAAGTGATCCTCCTGCCTCAGCCTCCCAAGTAGCTGGGACTACAGGTATGCGCCACCATGCCCGGCTAATTTTTTCTATACATTTTTAGTTGGCCAGTTAATTTCTTTCGATTTATAGTAGAGACGAGGTCTCGCTCTTGCTCCGGCTGGTTTCGAACTCCTGACCTTGAGCGATATGCCCGCCTCGGCCTCCCAGAGTGCTAGGATTACAGGCGTGAGCCACCGCGCCCGGCCCTAAAAATTTTGTTTTAAATGTCAGATAAAATTATATGTATTTACCATGTAAAACATGATGTTTTGAAGTATCTATACATTGCAGAATGACTAAATCTACATAATTAACATATAATCGCATATTTTTTACTGTCTCTGAAGTTGAAATTTTGGCATAGACAATTGGTTGCCTATCCAACATCAATTGTACTTTTCTTCCTTAGTGGAAACATGCAACCTGAAATAAAAGCAGTTACATATTGTCAAATGCAAGTAGAAGTATTGTTGGCAAAGGATGGTTTAAAAGGTGACTTACTGGGAAGGGCTCCCTCTTGTCTATCTGCCTAAATTGTACTAACATAAAATAAAAGCAGTGATTGGAGCTCCAGCAACCATTTTAGAAGCTACAACTTTTATTCCAAGTGAACATTTAACCATATCCCATACATTTGATACATTTTCGACATTATTAGGTTCAAGAAGTTTTCCCCTTTCCTTATAATTTCTTATATGAACCTTCCCTTATTTAGAAATATATAATTTCCCCAAATTTGAAGAGTTTCTTACATATCTTAATGTTGTTAATATCTTAACTATATATATTTCTGTTATCTGATCCTGATCTTCTTATTGAAAATTATTCTTCCCTCCTTAAGGTTGTACTTCATAATCATATATACATAAAACCATTTATATATAATCACATATATATGATATACAAAATTTAAAATTTAGTTGATAATGTTTTATTTAGAATACAAGCATTATTACAATGTCATAAGCTACCAATTGAAACAACTTTTTGATTTTTAGAATCCTCTAAATTGTAAAAATTGTGAGTAGATTAATGGCATGTACATTCACTCATTATTTTAATAAATTTGACCAAAAACTTACTGTGTGACATACTCCCTTCAAGGCCCTCAAACTCTGAAGATGGGAAGTCCATGGTTCTGTGGAATTCACATTCCTGTCAGATGATCATAAAAAACATACCATGTGCTTTAGGAAGGATATACTTGAATTTCCAGGTAGATACAAAGAAAAAATGATTAACTTTGCTAAGGGAATTCAAAAAATATTTTATAGAATTTGATCAAGCTGATCACACAAAATCAGTAAGATTTCACCAAATGAATAAGTGGAAGATGGATTTTCCATATAATTAAATTACACGTGCAGATAGTTAAGAGTTTTATATTAGAGTTATCATCTAGATTTTTTTTTTTAAATCAATATACTCAGTCTGTAGTATGGTAAATGGGTCTAGGTATCCCATAGTATTCCAAAACTACCTCCTCACTTATAGCAAAAAAATGTTATAAGTTAGTTAAATTTTATAGTTTGAAGGCCAAGAACTTGGTGTTTAGCTGTATATCACTAAACAAAACTAATTACAGGTGCTTTTTCATCTGACATGGTAATGTGGAAATAGACCAGTAATAAATCAAAAATAAGCATGTAACACTGGAAAAATCATAGCTCTAAAAATCTTCCCACAGTCTTCAAACTGACAATTTATTTGGATTAGAAGATTTTCTTGGAGAACGCAAATGCCTGGGGACATCTCTGCAATGTGTTTGGAACTACATGCAGGCAGCCTCTGAACTCAGACATCAGGGTTTCTTCATAACATTACAAGTGTCAGTCTTGTTCAGTGCAGACCCATGTTGGACCAATAGAATCATATCTGGCAGGAGCTTTTATTTCATACCATGTATATCTCTTTATTAGTTCTTTATACAAACTATCCTGTCTTAAAAAGAGAAAATTGCATAAAAATGTTTAAAAAAGAAAATGTGCAGGAGAAAATGTGCAACCAGTATCTTTGGGGAAAAAATATTTGGGGCATCAACCAGAATTTTTACAATATTTTTATAAGCTCATTAATATATCAAAATGTTTTCATTTCACTGACGTTTAATTGAGTGCTTAATAAGATGCTGGTCATTGTTCCAAAAGCTCTGCATATGTTATTCCATTTCATTCACAAAATATTTTATGTAATTGATACTATTATTATCTTCATTTTATATATAGACAGTGAGATTTAGAGACAGATTGAAAAATTTGCATAATCACACAATTAGTAATGGGTGGAGCTAGGATACAAATCTAGGAAATCTGATTCTGGAGTTCAAAATCTTTGCCAACTTTATTTTGTCAGGACTCTTGTGGGTAGATCAGTGTGTTAAGCTATGGGTCCTAAATAATATTGGAAAGAAATCTCTGAGTATGTCTTTATTTAGGAACCAAAAAGTAAGTATGAGTTAACCAGTTGCAAAGTGTGGGAAGAACAATCCAAATATATTTTAAGGCTCTTGAGGAGTTTAAATAAATCTAGTGTGGCTGGAAAAGAGGGCGTAGTAGCAAAAGATGGTAGGGACACAGTTAGGGGTCAATACCATAATTGACACTTTGGATTTTACATGAGTATTAAGCCATTTAAAGTTTCCAAGCAAGAAAATGTTATAATCTGATTGCTCTGACAACTGTGTGAGAATACAGTGGATGGGGTGGCAGTGAAGAAGGGGTGATAAGTTAGTTTTCTAGAAAAATATATAAAAATGATACAGTAGTAATTAACACTGAAGTTGGTAATCATGAAAATATATATATTATTATATATAAAATTCTAATTAGTGCAGCCTTTATCCAGTAACACTGGTTTGGTTCAGGAAAACAGATAGCCAGAGTAGCATAGTGGGGAGAGAGGTTGGTAAGTAAGAGAGGATGGAGATCACAGGGAGGGAAAGTCTGGAGGCAGCTGTGATTCAAGATGGGTTTTGCTAAACCAAGGCCCTGGAAATTCAGAGTCAAGGATATTGGACTTCCTAGTTATTGAATATGTTAATGCACTTCCTAGTTATTGAATATGTTAAAGAAGAAAATTCTCCCTTCTCTGATAATTCAGTTGATTGGTCCTTCTTAAATTTTGCAATTTGACAAAATGTAGAGGGACGAAGAGATTCATGTATTATACTAAGAGGTTATTATGTGCACTGAACCAATACTTTTATTATTATAATATCACTTCTTTTTGGTTAATTAATAGCATCAAAGTTGTTGATTCAATCCATAAGGCTCATTTTATTCTTGAAGACACATGTTGTCTTTTTTTAATTGTTAAATTCTTAACAGGCTTTGTTTTAAACATATTCTACAGAACAAAAAGCAGTATAATGAACTCTTGTGTACCTTTCATCTAATGTCGATAATGACCTTGTCTTGACCAGTCTTGTTTTCATTATGCCTCTACTCAACTTTCCAGATCATTTTGAAGCAACTACGGATATGATATAATTTTATGATTCATATATTGAAATTGAAATTATTTGGTAGCTGTCTTAATTCTCTTTAAACACACAGAAACTCGCATGCTTGCTCTCTCTCTCTCTCCGCCCCCCTCTCTCTCATAGCAATTTATTTTTTGAACAAATTGAGTCATTTGTTCTGTAGTTTACCAGAGTATGGGTACTGCTGGTGGATTCATGGTGACATTTAACATATTTTATTGCCCTTATGTATCTTATAAATTGCCAGTTATTCCTGGAGGCTTAACTAGACACAGGCTTGATTTTGTTGCAGAAACCCTTCATAGGTGGTGTTATATATTTCCGTCAGTAGGCGTGTAAAGGCATGTAAAACAACTACCCTTTGTGTAGTTAGCAGGCATTGATGATCAGTTTAGATTCATTTAAAAATAGTAATGTCCTAACTTATCATTTATTTTTCATTTATTAGCTAGACTATTTCTATAAACAGGACATTTCTATATAAAATGATAAGACTTCCCTTCATAAACTATTTGGCAATATTGAGGTAGATTCAACATCAGAAAGTAAAGAAAATAATGCTCTATTCTCCTCCCCTCCGTTTACTATTTTTAAAACTTAATTGTTTTGTGGGTATTCATCAAAGGAGACCAAAGAGAGCACTCTGTGACATTATCTCATGGACTGAAACATACTTGACTTGTTTCAACTAATTGCAGTTATTACCACATCAGTTGGGTCCTTTAGGACGCAGAAATCAGATGCTGAAGTATCTTGGTAGGTCAAGATGATCGGTAGATAGTTAGGATTTCCAGCTCTTCTCAGGACAAGGGTTCTCTGCTTTGGAGCTGTCTCTAGCAATTGCTC